>JAFELL010001023.1:0-46853 GCA_019059645.1 Caranx melampygus
GCCACGCTGTCGTAAAGCCCTGCAACCAGCACTGCGTTCAGGACCGAGATCTGCTGCTTGGACAGAGAGGACATCTGCTGCAGCTTGGAGGGGAGCGAGACGACCAGAAACCTGCCTGCTCCATCATCTCATCAGCTCGTACTTCACATCCTGGGTGGAAGACGTGAAAAAACGTATCGTTGAACGTGAAGAAGAGAAATTATTTGTGTTAAGATAATTGAAAAGTGCGTGTTTGTTTGATACCTCTATAGTAATGAGACCGTTCGATTGAGGAAGTGTTTCCTACATTAGACATCTCTGCTCTCTGTCCCTCTGTCTGTGAGTTCTTCCACTTAAAGGTGACAGAGAAAACAGGTCAGAAACATCATCAAAGATTTGGGGATGGCATGTGTTACGATCTTTAAGGTCAGAAAGTCAACCAACATCATACTCCAATAATAACAGTGTCCTTTTAGGATGATACACAGCCTTTAAAAGGTCCATACCCCAGATATGCACTGTATATGGTCAGGTGATCAGAGTTGGCCAATGCCATGCAGCTTTGGCCAGGTTAGCTTCCTCCTTTCTATTCATTGGTGTGGAGAACGGAGACTTCTCAGTGATGGCAGCTGCGATTGTTGCCTTAAACGAAATTGAAAGCAGTCGGAATGTTAAAATGTGTAACTATGACATATGTGGTGGTACAGCAGTGAGATATGATCATAATAGAAACATACTATGGGCTCCAGGCAGCCGAGGATGGCGCCATAGATCAGCATCTTGCCGATCTTACGTTGACAGGCAGACTCGCCAGGTGGGTCCCAGAGGGGTGAGGATGTGATCGTTGGGGGTGACACGCACCGATCTTCCTCGCAGGTTGACAGCGTTACTGACCGACTGCGGCTGAGGAGCGTCCAGGGCGCGGCTCAGGAAGTCCTCTGTCTGCAAACCGTACTGACATTTCTAACAGAGGGGCGGGAGTGGTTTAGGACACATAAACAGAGGCTTAAATAATGTTACCACATGGTAGAAGTGATTTTTCTGACAATGGTTTATCTACCATTATGTGAAGGCAGAGCTCCTCCAGTGGGACTCGCAGTATTTCTGGTATGGAGTAATCCATGAAGGCATCAAACCTGAGATCAGATTTTTGAACAACAACAAAACAGATCAGCACATGACCAAAGAAACAGGAATTACTGTGTCATATCTCTGTAAAAGTCAGTGATGAGCTCCTTGCCTGAATTTCGGGTAAAGTCTGAAGCAGAAGCCATTTCGGACTCGTCCCGCTCTCCCCCTGCCTCTGGAGGGCGCTGGCTTTGGAGACAAACGTTTTCCACCAGAGAACTCATCTGGCTGCTCTCATGGTACCTGATGGACACAACACCGCAGAGGCCAAGTGTGATGTTTTGTTTTGTTGAGACACTCATTGCTGCCAGATAATGAATCCTACTGATCTTGGTGATCCTCTGACTTTTTCTCTAGTGCCATCATGAGCTGACATCTGTAGTTTCAACTAAGCTGTCTAAACAACTATCAGATGGTTTTTTCATGAAATGAACCAAAATAACTTTAGATTGATTTGACTGAACTTTGTCTTACCTTTTTTCTTCAAGCTACTTTATCTGTGTTTGCAAGTGTTAATGTGTCTACTACTTTAGTTTGTGCAAAACTGTACTGTCATTGTGAGCATGTTCTAATTGAGCTGACTTGTTTACAGTCTCAATCCACAGACACAATTAATATATATAATAAAAATAATAAGATATTTTTTGGTGACTGAAGCCATGAACATCAATCATTTTCGTGTTTGGCTTCAGCAACATGTTGGAACGACACATACAATATATTAACAGATATCACATAAAAAAACTTCTCTGACCTTGGTAATGAGTACTTACTTATTTTCTTTAGTCTTTCCAGTGTCGATGACAAACACAACTCTGGAATAGTGACACCTGTCTCAGCGATGTTGGTCGACAACACAATCTGAAGAAATTCAGAGCAGCAGAGCAGAGCAGAGGGGATTAGTTCATTGGGTCTTTGTAATCATTTAATGTACAAGGAATATTTAAATAAAAGGAAATATCAGCTGGTGGCATGTTATTACATTACTTTATATTACACAGAACTTGCTGTATATTCTTATTGTACTGTAACACACTGCACTATACCTTCCTCACTCCAGCAGGGGGCACTGTGAAGGCAGCAGCCTGGTCTTTTGAGGATAGAGTGGAGTGCAGGGCAACAATCCTGTATCTAAAAGTAAGAGACAAAACTGTCAGTGTATCCTTTCAAATGCTGCTGGTCCTGTGGTGGCAAGTGTGTTCTGGGTTAGATTAGTATGTGTGTGTGTGTGTGTTGTGTGTGTGAGTGTGTGACCTGTTTTTGTCCCTGAACCTCTTGTCTGAGGAGAGTAGGTCATACAGCTGCTGGATGGAGCGAGACCAGGGAGGAACACAGAACAGCTCCGTCTAAAGCTGCAAACTGTGGGGATTTATCTGAGCAGAAAAAAATATGCAGATTTAACACACGTCATGACAAGACTATGTTGATGATGTGAAAATGAGCATGATGATTTTTAGTACCCAGATAATCCTCAGGTCGACCAGCAGGTCCATGTTGATCTTATTGGGGTTCATGTACTGCAGCACCTGTCGGGTCCTGCTGCTGAAGTGGTCAAGGTCAGACCCAGGTCCCAGCCTGGGGACGAGTCCCTCACTATCACCTCCTGGAACAAACAGAGACATGTTGACTTATTAGACATCACTACAGAATAACGATCCACTCCATTTCCACCCACTAATCATGGATGAAAAAAATCTGCTTAAGTTAAAACAGTTTCCTTGTATTTTTCCACAAATTTAAGTTTTGATCTCAGGTTCACTGTTGGAGATGTGAGCAGAAAAATCAACAAACAAGACAAACACACACACACACACACACAAATAAAACACCACTCTCACACACATCACCTGGTGTTGTAACATCTTGCCGCCTTTTTGGGTGACAGAGATGCTGACTTCTTCTTCTTCTTCAAGAATTTCTGGCTGTACTCTGAGTCCTTCTCCAGGATGTACCCTGTCTGCTCCACTATGTCTTCTAAGTGAAACACCTGCATACAGAACCACAGGAGCTCAGTGAAGTACGTCCTGCTTTCGGTTCAGGTTTTGGTTGAAATTCAAAATGCATCTGTCACATGTATCAGTGCTAAAACAGATGCAGCTCCAACTTCCAAAGCATTTACAACAGGCACTGGGATTCAGTTTGGTCCTCTCCTCTCACCTCCACTGGAAAGTCCTGCCAGGGATGGAGATCACTGGGCAGCGGTTGAAGTAGTTGGAGAACTTGTCACAGTCCACGGTGGCGCTCATGAGGATCAGCTGCAGGTCCGATCTCCTCATGACGACATCTTTCAGGATGGTGAGCAGGAAGTCAGACTGGACACTGCGCTCATGGACCTGACAGATGGAGGTGCGAAATAAACATTAACCTGAGGGTGAGCAGGATTATTTTTAAAATGGCAACACACACACACAAAGGAAGTGTCTGTACCTCGTCTACGATGATGTGCGTCAGGGAGCTGAGGTGTTTGTCATGCTGGAGTTTCCTGAGCAGAACCCCGTGGTGCAGTACAGCAGACGGTCCACTCCCCGGACTGATTCTCCATCCTGATCTGGTATCCGCACAGTGACGACTGAAATATAATTTCAAAAAGAAATCATTACAGCAGGTGTCATTTTTATAAACCACACACAATGAGTCCCTCATGTATTGAGGCGTCAGTGTATTTTCACCTTTGACCCTGGTCCGTCCTCACATCCCAGCTCCTGACTGACCCTGCAAGCCAGGCTCATGGCAGATATCCTGCGGGGCTGTGTCACCACGATGTTGCAGGGCTGTGCCACCTTGCCCCCTGTCAACAGCTCCTCCAGCAAGAACTGTGGGATCTGAGTGCTCTTCCCGCTCCTGTCTCACCAGCCCCCACCACTACAGGTGGCGCTTCAGAGCCTCCAGACACGGTGCCGGTGTTGGAAGACAGGAAGCTGCTCTCGCTCTGCCTTAAAGATAAGAACACGCGTTTGAATGATTGAGGTTTCTTTAAAGGAGACCGTACGATGTGGGGAAGTTAAAGTGTATTTACCTGCAGTTTGTGGGCGAGTGAGGATTTCTTCAGCTTTAGTAGGAGCTCTCTGGAAGCCTGCAGCGCTCCTGCTACTTCCGTCTTCCCTTCTCTTTTATCATTCTTGTCCTCTGCTTCCTCTCCTCCATCTTCAATATCAAGACCACCAAGTTCTCCCAGGACTCCTCAGGCTCCTCATCCCCACCCTGGCCTGGCCCATCCCGGCTTTGAGATCCAGACCCTTTACCTTGGTTCTGGTTCTGCTGCTGTTTGAGTCTGGTCAGCAGGCGGGAGATGAACTGGTCCCGAGGTTTGTTGGCAGCCGTGCGGCTCTCCTCCTGTTGCTGCTGCTCGCTGTCTCTCCACTCCAGCCACACGTCTCTGTAGGTCGGAGGAAGGAGCTGATGCACCGACTGAGAGGAGAGAGAGAGAGAATTCACTGTAAGCGCTGTAGGACTAAAGCAGAGCGGGCTGTGCTATGTTAACATGCAGCAGCACCTGTCCTTTAACCAGGTTGTAGAGAGCCAGTGTGGCTGCCAGATGTTGAGCTTGCATGCTGTCCTCAGTCAGGATGGTGGGACAAACCTCCAGGACATCATCTGGCCTCTGAATTCGCACCCTGATGTAAAACATCACATTAATACCATATATTTCTGAAGAGCATCTGTCAGTACAGCATTTCCCCACTGCACAATACATAGGATGGGAGCAAGGACACTCTAACACACACCTGAACAAGCCTCAGTCACAGACTTAGAGTCACCCATATACACTGTGTAAGAGAGAGACGGGCTGGAGAGTTCGAGGCAATGGTACACCTCCACAGACTTAAACCCAGTCATATACACATTGTAAGAGGGAGACAGGGCTGGAGAGCTCGTGGCTATGGTACACCTCCACAGACTTAACCCCAGTCCAGGGCCGTAGCCAGGATTTCAAATTAATGAGGTCCAAAATTTGATGACCCCCCCGCCAACACACACATAAGTGATGACACGTTATGTTGAACTAGTCTACTAGTAAGGACTCTAGAAACCCTTTTCATTTCACTTTTCTTCTTTCTATACGCCTGTTTCCTTCTCTTCATTCTCCCCCCTCTCTGTCCTCATTTTCACACCGGCTAGTTTTTTTTTTTAAACAAATGAATACAATGATTTCTGCAGAAATTTCTTTCTTTTTGACATTTTTCTCTCACTTTCTGACTTGTGATTTTCTGTAGGGGGAATCAAGGAAGTTGATTAGACCATATTGATCATATTACAGATAGACAGACCGACAGAAAGATAAATAGATAGATAGATAGATGCTATGAGTCTCTGATGCATGGTTACCAACTCGCGGTTGAGCAAGGTCAGAGTATGGCTCTGAGCCAGGCCAATTAAATTTATGCTGCTTTCCATCACCGTGTTGCTATGGCAACGTCAACATACTCATCTCGTGCTCACAGGAACATTCGGTGGAGCATGGCGGCGGGAGAAAAGATTAAATATTTTAACTCGGGTCGGGACGGTGGCCTATTCCCGTTTGCCGTTCCCGTGACCGTACACGGTATTTTTTTTTTTTTTTTGCCGACCTCACTCAAGTTTTACCGTCGTTCTCTCGTCCACTTGAATGGCACCCGGTCTACCGTCTGCCGGACTCCATGTGAACCAACACTGGCCAGCCGGTGGCCGCGGTACGCCAGGCTCACGCCAATCTAAACGAGCCTCAGCAACACACATAACACTCACTCTTTACTGTAAGGAAGGGGGCTGGCCAGCCGGTGGTCGCGGGAGACCAGAGCTCAGGCCAACTCTGGACAGACAGACCCAGCCACACACATACATACAGCCGACCGGCACCGTGGTCCGACCGTGGAGTCCATAGCACCTGGCTAACCCTAGCTCTCAGACACAGACCCTCAGCCGCGCATACTCAGACGCACACATCTCAGCCGGGGCAGCTGACCGCTGTGATTACGAGCTACGGGGGAGCCGGACCACCGCTGGCAAACCGTGGCCAGCTAAACCCAGCCCTCGGACAGGGACCCTCAGCCGCGCATGCTCAGTCACACACACTCACACATCTCAGCCTGGGGCAGCTGGCCGCTGTAATAAGAAAGCTTCGTGGAAACCGGAACGTGGTCCGTGGTTCGGCCGTGGAGACCATAGCACAGGTCAACCCAGCCCATCAGACAGATACACACACATCTCAGCCCGGGGACAGCTGGCCGCTGTAATAAGAAAGCTACATGGAAGCCGGACCGTGGTCCGTGGTCCGGCCGTGGAGACCATAGCACAGGTCAACCCAGCCCATCAGACAGAGACACACACATCTCAGCCCGGGACAGCTGGCCGCTGTAATAAGAAAGCTACGTGGAAACCGGACCGTGGAGACCATAGCACAGGTTAACCCAGACCATTAGACAGAGACACACACATCTCAGCCCGGGGCAGCTGGCCGCTGTAATAAGAAAGCTACGTGGAAGCCGGACCGTGGTCCGTGGTCCGGCCGTGGTGACCATAGCACAGGCTAACCCAGCCCATCACACAGTGACCCTCGGCCGCGCATGCGCAGACACACACATCTCAACCCGGGGCAGCTGGTCGCTGTAATAAGAAAGCTACGTGGAAGCCGGACCGTGGTCCGTGGTCCGGCCGTGGAGACCATAGCACAGGTTAACCGAGCCCATCAGACAGAGACACACACATCTCAGCCCGGGGACAGCTGGCCGCTGTAATAAGAAAGCTACGTGGAAGCCGGACCGTGGTCCGTGGTTCGGCCGTGGAGACCATAGCACAGGTTAACCCAGCCCATCAGACAGAGACACACACATCTCAGCCCGGGACAGCTGGCCGCTGTAATAAGAAAGCTACGTGGAAGCCGGACCGTGGTCCGGCCGTGGAGACCATAGCACAGGTTAACCCAGCCCATCAGACAGAGACCCTCGGCCGCGCATGCGCAGACACACACATCTCAGCCCGGGGGCAGCTGGCCGCTGTAATAAGAAAGCTACGTGGAAGCCGGACCGCGGTCCGGCCGTGGAGACCATAGCACAGCTAACCCATCCCATCAGACAGAGACACACACATCTCAGCCCGGGGCAGCTGGCCGCTGTCATGAGAAAGCTACGTGGAAGCCGGACCGTGGTCCGTGGTCCGGCCGTGGTGACCATAGCACAGGCTAACCCAGCCCATCAGACAGTGACCCTCGGCCGCGCATGCGCAGACACACACATCTCGACCCGGGGCAGCTGGTCGCTGTAATAAGAAAGCTACGTGGAAGCCGGACCGTGGTCCGTGGTCCGGCCGTGGAGACCATAGCACAGGTTAACCGAGCCCATCAGACAGAGACACACACATCTCAGCCCGGGGACAGCTGGCCGCTGTAATAAGAAAGCTACGTGGAAGCCGGACCGTGGTCCGTGGTTCGGCCGTGGAGACCATAGCACAGGTTAACCCAGCCCATTAGACAGAGACACACACATCTCAGCCCGGGGACAGCTGGCCGCTGTAATACGAAAGCTACGTGGAAGCCGGACCGTGGTCCGGCCGTGGAGACCATAGCACAGGTTAACCCAGCCCATCAGACAGAGACCCTCGGCCGCGCATGCGCAGACACACACATCTCAGCCCGGGGCAGCTGGCCGCTGTAATAAGAAAGCTACGTGGAAGCCGGACCGCGGTCCGGCCGTGGAGACCATAGCACAGGCTAACCCATCCCATCAGACAGAGACACACACATCTCAGCCCGGGGGCAGCTGGCCGCTGTCATAAGAAAGCTACGTGGAAGCCGGACCGTGGTCCGTGGTCCGGCCGTGGTGACCATAGCACAGGCTAACCCAGCCCATCAGACAGTGACCCTCGGCCGCGCATGCGCAGACACACACATCTCAACCCGGGGCAGCTGGTCGCTGTAATAAGAAAGCTACGTGGAAGCCGGACCGTGGTCCGTGGTCCGGCCGTGGAGACCATAGCACAGGTTAACCGAGCCCATCAGACAGAGACACACACATCTCAGCCCGGGGACAGCTGGCCGCTGTAATAAGAAAGCTACGTGGAAGCCGGACCGTGGTCCGTGGTTCGGCCGTGGAGACCATAGCACAGGTTAACCCAGCCCATCAGACAGAGACACACACATCTCAGCCCGGGGACAGCTGGCCGCTGTAATAAGAAAGCTACGTGGAAGCCGGACCGTGGTCCGCCGTGGAGACCATAGCACAGGTTAACCGAGCCCATCAGACAGAGACACACACATCTCAGCCCGGGACAGCTGGCCGCTGTAATAAGAAAGCTACGTGGAAGCCGGACCGTGGTCCGTGGTTCGGCCGTGGAGACCATAGCACAGGTTAACCCAGCCCATCAGACAGAGACACACACATCTCAGCCCGGGACACAGCTGGCCGCTGTAATAAGAAAGCTACGTGGAAGCCGGACCGTGGTCCGGCCGTGGAGACCATAGCACAGGTTAACCCAGCCCATCAGACAGAGACCCTCGGCCGCGCATGCGCAGACACACACATCTCAGCCCGGGGGCAGCTGGCCGCTGTAATAAGAAAGCTACGTCGAAGCCGGACCGCGGTCCGGCCGTGGAGACCATAGCACAGTCTAGCCCATCCCATCAGACAGAGACACACACATCTCAGCCCGGGTGCAGCTGGCCGCTGTCATAAGAAAGCTACGTGGAAGCCGGACCGTGGTCCGTGGTCCGGCCGTGGTGACCATAGCACAGGCTAACCCAGCCCATCAGACAGTGACCCTCGGCCGCGCATGCGCAGACACACACATCTCAACCCGGGGGCAGCTGGTCGCTGTAATAAGAAAGCTACGTGGAAGCCGGACCGTGGTCCGTGGTCCGGCCGTGGAGACCATAGCACAGGTTAACCGAGCCCATCAGACAGAGACACACACATCTCAGCCCAGGGACAGCTGGCCGCTGTAATAAGAAAGCTACGTGGAAGCCGGACCGTGGTCCGTGGTTCGGCCGTGGAGACCATAGCACAGGTTAACCCAGCCCATCAGACAGAGACACACACATCTCAGCCCGGGGACAGCTGGCCGCTGTAATAAGAAAGCTACGTGGAAGCCGGACCGTGGTCCGGCCGTGGAGACCATAGCACAGGTTAACCCAGCCCATCAGACAGAGACCCTCGGCCGCGCATGCGCAGACACACACATCTCAGCCCGGGGCAGCTGGCCGCTGTAATAAGAAAGCTACGTGGAAGCCGGACCGCGGTCCGGCCGTGGAGACCATAGCACAGTCTAACCCATCCCATCAGACAGAGACACACACATCTCAGCCCGGGGCAGCTGGCCGCTGTCATAAGAAGGCTACGTGGAAGCCGGACCGTGGTCCGTGGTCCGGCCGTGGTGACCATAGCACAGGCTAACCCAGCCCATCAGACAGTGACCCTCGGCCGCGCATGCGCAGACACACACATCTCAACCCGGGGGCGGCTGGTCGCTGTAATAAGAAAGCTACGTGGAAGCCGGACCGTGGTCCGTGGTCCGGCCGTGGAGACCATAGCACAGGTTAACCGAGCCCATCAGACAGAGACACACACATCTCAGCCCGGGGACAGCTGGCCGCTGTAATAAGAAAGCTACGTGGAAGCCGGACCGTGGTCCGTGGTTCGGCCGTGGAGACCATAGCACAGGTTAACCCAGCCCATCAGACAGAGACACACACATCTCAGCCCGGGACAGCTGGCCGCTGTAATAAGAAAGCTACGTGGAAGCCGGACCGTGGTCCGGCCGTGGAGACCATAGCACAGGTTAACCGAGCCCATCAGACAGAGACACACACATCTCAGCCCGGGGACAGCTGGCCGCTGTAATAAGAAAGCTACGTGGAAGCCGGACCGTGGTCCGTGGTTCGGCCGTGGAGACCATAGCACAGGTTAACCCAGCCCATCAGACAGAGACACACATCTCAGCCCGGGACAGCTGGCCGCTGTAATAAGAAAGCTACGTGGAAGCCGGACCGTGGTCCGGCCGTGGAGACCATAGCACAGGTTAACCCAGCCCATCAGACAGAGACCCTCGGCCGCGCATGCGCAGACACACACATCTCAGCCCGGGGGCAGCTGGCCGCTGTAATAAGAAAGCTACGTGGAAGCCGGACCGCGGTCCGGCCGTGGAGACCATAGCACAGGCTAACCCATCCCATCAGGCAGAGACACACACATCTCAGCCCGGGGGCAGCTGGCCGCTGTCATAAGAAAGCTACGTGGAAGCCGGACCGTGGTCCGTGGTCCGGCCGTGGTGACCATAGCACAGGCTAACCCAGCCCATCAGACAGTGACCCTCGGCCGCGCATGCGCAGACACACACATCTCGACCCGGGGGCAGCTGGTCGCTGTAATAAGAAAGCTACGTGGAAGCCGGACCGTGGTCCGTGGTCCGGCCGTGGAGACCATAGCACAGGTTAACCGAGCCCATCAGACAGAGACACACACATCTCAGCCCGGGGACAGCTGGCCGCTGTAATAAGAAAGCTACGTGGAAGCCGGACCGTGGTCCGTGGTTCGGCCGTGGAGACCATAGCACAGGTTAACCCAGCCCATTAGACAGAGACACACACATCTCAGCCCGGGACAGCTGGCCGCTGTAATACGAAAGCTACGTGGAAGCCGGACCGTGGTCCGGCCGTGGAGACCATAGCACAGGTTAACCCAGCCCATCAGACAGAGACCCTCGGCCGCGCATGCGCAGACACACACATCTCAGCCCGGGGACAGCTGGCCGCTGTAATAAGAAAGCTACGTGGAAGCCGGACCGTGGTCCGTGGTTCGGCCGTGGAGACCATAGCACAGGTTAACCCAGCCCATCAGACAGAGACACACATCTCAGCCCGGGGACAGCTGGCCGCTGTAATAAGAAAGCTACGTGGAAGCCGGACCGTGGTCCGGCCGTGGAGACCATAGCACAGGTTAACCCAGCCCATCAGACAGAGACCCTCGGCCGCGCATGCGCAGACACACACATCTCAGCCGGGGGCAGCTGGCCGCTGTAATAAGAAAGCTACGTGGAAGCCGGACCGCGGTCCGGCCGTGGAGACCATAGCACAGGCTAACCCATCCCATCAGGCAGAGACACACACATCTCAGCCCGGGGGCAGCTGGCCGCTGTCATAAGAAAGCTACGTGGAAGCCGGACCGTGGTCCGTGGTCCGGCCGTGGTGACCATAGCACAGGCTAACCCAGCCCATCAGACAGTGACCCTCGGCCGCGCATGCGCAGACACACACATCTCGACCCGGGGCAGCTGGTCGCTGTAATAAGAAAGCTACGTGGAAGCCGGACCGTGGTCCGTGGTCCGGCCGTGGAGACCATAGCACAGGTTAACCGAGCCCATCAGACAGAGACACACACATCTCAGCCCGGGGACAGCTGGCCGCTGTAATAAGAAAGCTACGTGGAAGCCGGACCGTGGTCCGTGGTTCGGCCGTGGAGACCATAGCACAGGTTAACCCAGCCCATCAGACAGAGACACACACATCTCAGCCCGGGGACAGCTGGCCGCTGTAATAAGAAAGCTACGTGGAAGCCGGACCGTGGTCTGGCCGTGGAGACCATAGCACAGGTTAACCCAGCCCATCAGACAGAGACCCTCGGCCGCGCATGCGCAGACACACACATCTCAGCCCGGGGCAGCTGGCCGCTGTAATAAGAAAGCTACGTCGAAGCCGGACCGCGGTCCGGCCGTGGAGACCATAGCACAGTCTAACCCATCCCATCAGACAGAGACACACACATCTCAGCCCGGGGGCAGCTGGCCGCTGTCATAAGAAAGCTACGTGGAAGCCGGACCGTGGTCCGTGGTCCGGCCGTGGTGACCATAGCACAGGCTAACCCAGCCCATCAGACAGTGACCCTCGGCCGCGCATGCGCAGACACACACATCTCAACCCGGGGGCAGCTGGTCGCTGTAATAAGAAAGCTACGTGGAAGCCGGACCGTGGTCCGTGGTCCGGCCGTGGAGACCATAGCACAGGTTAACCGAGCCCATCAGACAGAGACACACACATCTCAGCCCAGGGACAGCTGGCCGCTGTAATAAGAAAGCTACGTGGAAGCCGGACCGTGGTCCGTGGTTCGGCCGTGGAGACCATAGCACAGGTTAACCCAGCCCATCAGACAGAGACACACACATCTCAGCCCGGGGACAGCTGGCCGCTGTAATAAGAAAGCTACGTGGAAGCCGGACCGTGGTCCGGCCGTGGAGACCATAGCACAGGTTAACCCAGCCCATCAGACAGAGACCCTCGGCCGCGCATGCGCAGACACACACATCTCAGCCCGGGGCAGCTGGCCGCTGTAATAAGAAAGCTACGTGGAAGCCGGACCGCGGTCCGGCCGTGGAGACCATAGCACAGTCTAACCCATCCCATCAGACAGAGACACACACATCTCAGCCCGGGGGCAGCTGGCCGCTGTCATAAGAAGGCTACGTGGAAGCCGGACCGTGGTCCGTGGTCCGGCCGTGGTGACCATAGCACAGGCTAACCCAGCCCATCAGACAGTGACCCTCGGCCGCGCATGCGCAGACACACACATCTCAACCCGGGGGCGGCTGGTCGCTGTAATAAGAAAGCTACGTGGAAGCCGGACCGTGGTCCGTGGTCCGGCCGTGGAGACCATAGCACAGGTTAACCGAGCCCATCAGACAGAGACACACACATCTCAGCCCGGGGACAGCTGGCCGCTGTAATAAGAAAGCTACGTGGAAGCCGGACCGTGGTCCGTGGTTCGGCCGTGGAGACCATAGCACAGGTTAACCCAGCCCATCAGACAGAGACACACACATCTCAGCCCGGGGACAGCTGGCCGCTGTAATAAGAAAGCTACGTGGAAGCCGGACCGTGGTCCGGCCGTGGAGACCATAGCACAGGTTAACCGAGCCCATCAGACAGAGACACACACATCTCAGCCCGGGGACAGCTGGCCGCTGTAATAAGAAAGCTACGTGGAAGCCGGACCGTGGTCCGTGGTTCGGCCGTGGAGACCATAGCACAGGTTAACCCAGCCCATCAGACAGAGACACACATCTCAGCCCGGGGACAGCTGGCCGCTGTAATAAGAAAGCTACGTGGAAGCCGGACCGTGGTCCGGCCGTGGAGACCATAGCACAGGTTAACCCAGCCCATCAGACAGAGACCCTCGGCCGCGCATGCGCAGACACACACATCTCAGCCCGGGGGCAGCTGGCCGCTGTAATAAGAAAGCTACGTGGAAGCCGGACCGCGGTCCGGCCGTGGAGACCATAGCACAGGCTAACCCATCCCATCAGGCAGAGACACACACATCTCAGCCCGGGGCAGCTGGCCGCTGTCATAAGAAAGCTACGTGGAAGCCGGACCGTGGTCCGTGGTCCGGCCGTGGTGACCATAGCACAGGCTAACCCAGCCCATCAGACAGTGACCCTCGGCCGCGCATGCGCAGACACACACATCTCAACCCGGGGGCAGCTGGTCGCTGTAATAAGAAAGCTACGTGGAAGCCGGACCGTGGTCCGTGGTCCGGCCGTGGAGACCATAGCACAGGTTAACCGAGCCCATCAGACAGAGACACACACATCTCAGCCCGGGGACAGCTGGCCGCTGTAATAAGAAAGCTACGTGGAAGCCGGACCGTGGTCCGTGGTTCGGCCGTGGAGACCATAGCACAGGTTAACCCAGCCCATCAGACAGAGACACACACATCTCAGCCCGGGGACAGCTGGCCGCTGTAATAAGAAAGCTACGTGGAAGCCGGACCGTGGTCCGGCCGTGGAGACCATAGCACAGGTTAACCCAGCCCATCAGACAGAGACCCTCGGCCGCGCATGCGCAGACACACACATCTCAGCCCGGGGGCAGCTGGCCGCTGTAATAAGAAAGCTACGTGGAAGCCGGACCGCGGTCCGGCCGTGGAGACCATAGCACAGGCTAACCCATCCCATCAGACAGAGACACACACATCTCAGCCCGGGGGCAGCTGGCCGCTGTCATAAGAAAGCTACGTGGAAGCCGGACCGTGGTCCGTGGTCCGGCCGTGGTGACCATAGCACAGGCTAACCCAGCCCATCAGACAGTGACCCTCGGCCGCGCATGCGCAGACACACACATCTCGACCCGGGGGCAGCTGGTCGCTGTAATAAGAAAGCTACGTGGAAGCCGGACCGTGGTCCGTGGTCCGGCCGTGGAGACCATAGCACAGGTTAACCGAGCCCATCAGACAGAGACACACACATCTCAGCCCGGGGACAGCTGGCCGCTGTAATAAGAAAGCTACGTGGAAGCCGGACCGTGGTCCGTGGTTCGGCCGTGGAGACCATAGCACAGGTTAACCCAGCCCATTAGACAGAGACACACACATCTCAGCCCGGGGACAGCTGGCCGCTGTAATACGAAAGCTACGTGGAAGCCGGACCGCGGTCCGGCCGTGGAGACCATAGCACAGGTTAACCCAGCCCATCAGACAGAGACCCTCGGCCGCGCATGCGCAGACACACACATCTCAGCCCGGGGGCAGCTGGCCGCTGTAATAAGAAAGCTACGTGGAAGCCGGACCGCGGTCCGGCCGTGGAGACCATAGCACAGGCTAACCCATCCCATCAGACAGAGACACACACATCTCAGCCGGGGGCAGCTGGCCGCTGTCATAAGAAAGCTACGTGGAAGCCGGACCGTGGTCCGTGGTCCGGCCGTGGTGACCATAGCACAGGCTAACCCAGCCCATCAGACAGTGACCCTCGGCCGCGCATGCGCAGACACACACATCTCAACCCGGGGGCGGCTGGTCGCTGTAATAAGAAAGCTACGTGGAAGCCGGACCGTGGTCCGTGGTCCGGCCGTGGAGACCATAGCACAGGTTAACCGAGCCCATCAGACAGAGACACACACATCTCAGCCCGGGGACAGCTGGCCGCTGTAATAAGAAAGCTACGTGGAAGCCGGACCGTGGTCCGTGGTTCGGCCGTGGAGACCATAGCACAGGTTAACCCAGCCCATCAGACAGAGACACACACATCTCAGCCCGGGGACAGCTGGCCGCTGTAATAAGAAAGCTACGTGGAAGCCGGACCGTGGTCCGGCCGTGGAGACCATAGCACAGGTTAACCGAGCCCATCAGACAGAGACACACACATCTCAGCCCGGGGACAGCTGGCCGCTGTAATAAGAAAGCTACGTGGAAGCCGGACCGTGGTCCGTGGTTCGGCCGTGGAGACCATAGCACAGGTTAACCCAGCCCATCAGACAGAGACACACATCTCAGCCCGGGGACAGCTGGCCGCTGTAATAAGAAAGCTACGTGGAAGCCGGACCGTGGTCCGGCCGTGGAGACCATAGCACAGGTTAACCCAGCCCATCAGACAGAGACCCTCGGCCGCGCATGCGCAGACACACACATCTCAGCCCGGGGCAGCTGGCCGCTGTAATAAGAAAGCTACGTGGAAGCCGGACCGCGGTCCGGCCGTGGAGACCATAGCACAGGCTAACCCATCCCATCAGGCAGAGACACACACATCTCAGCCCGGGGGCAGCTGGCCGCTGTCATAAGAAAGCTACGTGGAAGCCGGACCGTGGTCCGTGGTCCGGCCGTGGTGACCATAGCACAGGCTAACCCAGCCCATCAGACAGTGACCCTCGGCCGCGCATGCGCAGACACACACATCTCAACCCGGGGCAGCTGGTCGCTGTAATAAGAAAGCTACGTGGAAGCCGGACCGTGGTCCGTGGTCCGGCCGTGGAGACCATAGCACAGGTTAACCGAGCCCATCAGACAGAGACACACACATCTCAGCCCGGGGACAGCTGGCCGCTGTAATAAGAAAGCTACGTGGAAGACGGACCGTGGTCCGTGGTTCGGCCGTGGAGACCATAGCACAGGTTAACCCAGCCCATCAGACAGAGACACACACATCTCAGCCCGGGGACAGCTGGCCGCTGTAATAAGAAAGCTACGTGGAAGCCGGACCGTGGTCCGGCCGTGGAGACCATAGCACAGGTTAACCCAGCCCATCAGACAGAGACCCTCGGCCGCGCATGCGCAGACACACACATCTCAGCCCGGGGGCAGCTGGCCGCTGTAATAAGAAAGCTACGTGGAAGCCGGACCGCGGTCCGGCCGTGGAGACCATAGCACAGGCTAACCCATCCCATCAGACAGAGACACACACATCTCAGCCCGGGGGCAGCTGGCCGCTGTCATAAGAAAGCTACGTGGAAGCCGGACCGTGGTCCGTGGTCCGGCCGTGGTGACCATAGCACAGGCTAACCCAGCCCATCAGACAGTGACCCTCGGCCGCGCATGCGCAGACACACACATCTCGACCCGGGGGCAGCTGGTCGCTGTAATAAGAAAGCTACGTGGAAGCCGGACCGTGGTCCGTGGTCCGGCCGTGGAGACCATAGCACAGGTTAACCGAGCCCATCAGACAGAGACACACACATCTCAGCCCGGGGACAGCTGGCCGCTGTAATAAGAAAGCTACGTGGAAGCCGGACCGTGGTCCGTGGTTCGGCCGTGGAGACCATAGCACAGGTTAACCCAGCCCATTAGACAGAGACACACACATCTCAGCCCGGGGACAGCTGGCCGCTGTAATACGAAAGCTACGTGGAAGCCGGACCGCGGTCCGGCCGTGGAGACCATAGCACAGGTTAACCCAGCCCATCAGACAGAGACCCTCGGCCGCGCATGCGCAGACACACACATCTCAGCCCGGGGGCAGCTGGCCGCTGTAATAAGAAAGCTACGTGGAAGCCGGACCGCGGTCCGGCCGTGGAGACCATAGCACAGGCTAACCCATCCCATCAGACAGAGACACACACATCTCAGCCCGGGGGCAGCTGGCCGCTGTCATAAGAAAGCTACGTGGAAGCCGGACCGTGGTCCGTGGTCCGGCCGTGGTGACCATAGCACAGGCTAACCCAGCCCATCAGACAGTGACCCTCGGCCGCGCATGCGCAGACACACACATCTCAACCCGGGGCAGCTGGTCGCTGTAATAAGAAAGCTACGTGGAAGCCGGACCGTGGTCCGTGGTCCGGCCGTGGAGACCATAGCACAGGTTAACCGAGCCCATCAGACAGAGACACACACATCTCAGCCCGGGGACAGCTGGCCGCTGTAATAAGAAAGCTACGTGGAAGCCGGACCGTGGTCCGTGGTTCGGCCGTGGAGACCATAGCACAGGTTAACCCAGCCCATCAGACAGAGACACACACATCTCAGCCCGGGGACAGCTGGCCGCTGTAATAAGAAAGCTACGTGGAAGCCGGACCGTGGTCCGGCCGTGGAGACCATAGCACAGGTTAACCGAGCCCATCAGACAGAGACACACACATCTCAGCCCGGGACAGCTGGCCGCTGTAATAAGAAAGCTACGTGGAAGCCGGACCGTGGTCCGTGGTTCGGCCGTGGAGACCATAGCACAGGTTAACCCAGCCCATCAGACAGAGACACACACATCTCAGCCCGGGGACAGCTGGCCGCTGTAATAAGAAAGCTACGTGGAAGCCGGACCGTGGTCCGGCCGTGGAGACCATAGCACAGGTTAACCCAGCCCATCAGACAGAGACCCTCGGCCGCGCATGCGCAGACACACACATCTCAGCCCGGGGGCAGCTGGCCGCTGTAATAAGAAAGCTACGTCGAAGCCGGACCGCGGTCCGGCCGTGGAGACCATAGCACAGTCTAACCCATCCCATCAGACAGAGACACACACATCTCAGCCCGGGGGCAGCTGGCCGCTGTCATAAGAAAGCTACGTGGAAGCCGGACCGTGGTCCGTGGTCCGGCCGTGGTGACCATAGCACAGGCTAACCCAGCCCATCAGACAGTGACCCTCGGCCGCGCATGCGCAGACACACACATCTCAACCCGGGGGCAGCTGGTCGCTGTAATAAGAAAGCTACGTGGAAGACGGACCGTGGTCCGTGGTCCGGCCGTGGAGACCATAGCACAGGTTAACCGAGCCCATCAGACAGAGACACACACATCTCAGCCCAGGGACAGCTGGCCGCTGTAATAAGAAAGCTACGTGGAAGCCGGACCGTGGTCCGTGGTTCGGCCGTGGAGACCACAGCACAGGTTAACCCAGCCCATCAGACAGAGACACACACATCTCAGCCCGGGGACAGCTGGCCGCTGTAATAAGAAAGCTACGTGGAAGCCGGACCGTGGTCCGGCCGTGGAGACCATAGCACAGGTTAACCCAGCCCATCAGACAGAGACCCTCGGCCGCGCATGCGCAGACACACACATCTCAGCCGGGGGCAGCTGGCCGCTGTAATAAGAAAGCTACGTGGAAGCCGGACCGCGGTCCGGCCGTGGAGACCATAGCACAGTCTAACCCATCCCATCAGACAGAGACACACACATCTCAGCCCGGGGCAGCTGGCCGCTGTCATAAGAAGGCTACGTGGAAGCCGGACCGTGGTCCGTGGTCCGGCCGTGGTGACCATAGCACAGGCTAACCCAGCCCATCAGACAGTGACCCTCGGCCGCGCATGCGCAGACACACACATCTCAACCCGGGGGCGGCTGGTCGCTGTAATAAGAAAGCTACGTGGAAGCCGGACCGTGGTCCGTGGTCCGGCCGTGGAGACCATAGCACAGGTTAACCGAGCCCATCAGACAGAGACACACACATCTCAGCCCGGGGACAGCTGGCCGCTGTAATAAGAAAGCTACGTGGAAGCCGGACCGTGGTCCGTGGTTCGGCCGTGGAGACCATAGCACAGGTTAACCCAGCCCATCAGACAGAGACACACACATCTCAGCCCGGGGACAGCTGGCCGCTGTAATAAGAAAGCTACGTGGAAGCCGGACCGTGGTCCGGCCGTGGAGACCATAGCACAGGTTAACCGAGCCCATCAGACAGAGACACACACATCTCAGCCCGGGGACAGCTGGCCGCTGTAATAAGAAAGCTACGTGGAAGCCGGACCGTGGTCCGTGGTTCGGCCGTGGAGACCATAGCACAGGTTAACCCAGCCCATCAGACAGAGACACACATTTCAGCCCGGGACAGCTGGCCGCTGTAATAAGAAAGCTACGTGGAAGCCGGACCGTGGTCCGGCCGTGGAGACCATAGCACAGGTTAACCCAGCCCATCAGACAGAGACCCTCGGCCGCGCATGCGCAGACACACACATCTCAGCCCGGGGGCAGCTGGCCGCTGTAATAAGAAAGCTACGTGGAAGCCGGACCGCGGTCCGGCCGTGGAGACCATAGCACAGGCTAACCCATCCCATCAGGCAGAGACACACACATCTCAGCCCGGGGGCAGCTGGCCGCTGTCATAAGAAAGCTACGTGGAAGCCGGACCGTGGTCCGTGGTCCGGCCGTGGTGACCATAGCACAGGCTAACCCAGCCCATCAGACAGTGACCCTCGGCCGCGCATGCGCAGACACACACATCTCGACCCGGGGGCAGCTGGTCGCTGTAATAAGAAAGCTACGTGGAAGCCGGACCGTGGTCCGTGGTCCGGCCGTGGAGACCATAGCACAGGTTAACCGAGCCCATCAGACAGAGACACACACATCTCAGCCCGGGGACAGCTGGCCGCTGTAATAAGAAAGCTACGTGGAAGCCGGACCGTGGTCCGTGGTTCGGCCGTGGAGACCATAGCACAGGTTAACCCAGCCCATTAGACAGAGACACACACATCTCAGCCCGGGGACAGCTGGCCGCTGTAATACGAAAGCTACGTGGAAGCCGGACCGTGGTCCGGCCGTGGAGACCATAGCACAGGTTAACCCAGCCCATCAGACAGAGACCCTCGGCCGCGCATGCGCAGACACACACATCTCAGCCCGGGGGCAGCTGGCCGCTGTAATAAGAAAGCTACGTGGAAGCCGGACCGCGGTCCGGCCGTGGAGACCATAGCACAGTCTAACCCATCCCATCAGACAGAGACACACACATCTCAGCCCGGGGGCAGCTGGCCGCTGTCATAAGAAGGCTACGTGGAAGCCGGACCGTGGTCCGTGGTCCGGCCGTGGTGACCATAGCACAGGCTAACCCAGCCCATCAGACAGTGACCCTCGGCCGCGCATGCGCAGACACACACATCTCAACCCGGGGGCGGCTGGTCGCTGTAATAAGAAAGCTACGTGGAAGCCGGACCGTGGTCCGTGGTCCGGCCGTGGAGACCATAGCACAGGTTAACCGAGCCCATCAGACAGAGACACACACATCTCAGCCCGGGGACAGCTGGCCGCTGTAATAAGAAAGCTACGTGGAAGCCGGACCGTGGTCCGTGGTTCGGCCGTGGAGACCATAGCACAGGTTAACCCAGCCCATCAGACAGAGACACACACATCTCAGCCCGGGGACAGCTGGCCGCTGTAATAAGAAAGCTACGTGGAAGCCGGACCGTGGTCCGGCCGTGGAGACCATAGCACAGGTTAACCGAGCCCATCAGACAGAGACACACACATCTCAGCCCGGGGACAGCTGGCCGCTGTAATAAGAAAGCTACGTGGAAGCCGGACCGTGGTCCGTGGTTCGGCCGTGGAGACCATAGCACAGGTTAACCCAGCCCATCAGACAGAGACACACATCTCAGCCCGGGGACAGCTGGCCGCTGTAATAAGAAAGCTACGTGGAAGCCGGACCGTGGTCCGGCCGTGGAGACCATAGCACAGGTTAACCCAGCCCATCAGACAGAGACCCTCGGCCGCGCATGCGCAGACACACACATCTCAGCCCGGGGGCAGCTGGCCGCTGTAATAAGAAAGCTACGTGGAAGCCGGACCGCGGTCCGGCCGTGGAGACCATAGCACAGGCTAACCCATCCCATCAGGCAGAGACACACACATCTCAGCCCGGGGACAGCTGGCCGCTGTCATAAGAAAGCTACGTGGAAGCCGGACCGTGGTCCGTGGTCCGGCCGTGGTGACCATAGCACAGGCTAACCCAGCCCATCAGACAGTGACCCTCGGCCGCGCATGCGCAGACACACACATCTCGACCCGGGGGCAGCTGGTCGCTGTAATAAGAAAGCTACGTGGAAGCCGGACCGTGGTCCGTGGTCCGGCCGTGGAGACCATAGCACAGGTTAACCGAGCCCATCAGACAGAGACACACACATCTCAGCCCGGGGACAGCTGGCCGCTGTAATAAGAAAGCTACGTGGAAGCCGGACCGTGGTCCGTGGTTCGGCCGTGGAGACCATAGCACAGGTTAACCCAGCCCATTAGACAGAGACACACACATCTCAGCCCGGGGACAGCTGGCCGCTGTAATACGAAAGCTACGTGGAAGCCGGACCGTGGTCCGGCCGTGGAGACCATAGCACAGGTTAACCCAGCCCATCAGACAGAGACCCTCGGCCGCGCATGCGCAGACACACACATCTCAGCCCGGGGGCAGCTGGCCGCTGTAATAAGAAAGCTACGTGGAAGCCGGACCGCGGTCCGGCCGTGGAGACCATAGCACAGGCTAACCCATCCCATCAGACAGAGACACACACATCTCAGCCCGGGGGCAGCTGGCCGCTGTCATAAGAAAGCTACGTGGAAGCCGGACCGTGGTCCGGCCGTGGTGACCATAGCACAGGCTAACCCAGCCCATCAGACAGTGACCCTCGGCCGCGCATGCGCAGACACACACATCTCAACCCGGGGGCAGCTGGTCGCTGTAATAAGAAAGCTACGTGGAAGCCGGACCGTGGTCCGTGGTCCGGCCGTGGAGACCATAGCACAGGTTAACCGAGCCCATCAGACAGAGACACACACATCTCAGCCCGGGGACAGCTGGCCGCTGTAATAAGAAAGCTACGTGGAAGCCGGACCGTGGTCCGTGGTTCGGCCGTGGAGACCATAGCACAGGTTAACCCAGCCCATCAGACAGAGACACACACATCTCAGCCCGGGGACAGCTGGCCGCTGTAATAAGAAAGCTACGTGGAAGCCGGACCGTGGTCCGGCCGTGGAGACCATAGCACAGGTTAACCGAGCCCATCAGACAGAGACACACACATCTCAGCCCGGGGACAGCTGGCCGCTGTAATAAGGAAGCTACGTGGAAGCCGGACCGTGGTCCGTGGTTCGGCCGTGGAGACCATAGCACAGGTTAACCCAGCCCATCAGACAGAGACACACACATCTCAGCCCGGGGACAGCTGGCCGCTGTAATAAGAAAGCTACGTGGAAGCCGGACCGTGGTCCGGCCGTGGAGACCATAGCACAGGTTAACCCAGCCCATCAGACAGAGACCCTCGGCCGCGCATGCGCAGACACACACATCTCAGCCCGGGGGCAGCTGGCCGCTGTAATAAGAAAGCTACGTCGAAGCCGGACCGCGGTCCGGCCGTGGAGACCATAGCACAGTCTAACCCATCCCATCAGACAGAGACACACACATCTCAGCCCGGGGGCAGCTGGCCGCTGTCATAAGAAAGCTACGTGGAAGCCGGACCGTGGTCCGTGGTCCGGCCGTGGTGACCATAGCACAGGCTAACCCAGCCCATCAGACAGTGACCCTCGGCCGCGCATGCGCAGACACACACATCTCAACCCGGGGGCAGCTGGTCGCTGTAATAAGAAAGCTACGTGGAAGCCGGACCGTGGTCCGTGGTCCGGCCGTGGAGACCATAGCACAGGTTAACCGAGCCCATCAGACAGAGACACACACATCTCAGCCCAGGGACAGCTGGCCGCTGTAATAAGAAAGCTACGTGGAAGCCGGACCGTGGTCCGTGGTTCGGCCGTGGAGACCATAGCACAGGTTAACCCAGCCCATCAGACAGAGACACACACATCTCAGCCCGGGGACAGCTGGCCGCTGTAATAAGAAAGCTACGTGGAAGCCGGACCGTGGTCCGGCCGTGGAGACCATAGCACAGGTTAACCCAGCCCATCAGACAGAGACCCTCGGCCGCGCATGCGCAGACACACACATCTCAGCCCGGGGGCAGCTGGCCGCTGTAATAAGAAAGCTACGTGGAAGCCGGACCGCGGTCCGCCGTGGAGACCATAGCACAGTCTAACCCATCCCATCAGACAGAGACACACACATCTCAGCCCGGGGCAGCTGGCCGCTGTCATAAGAAGGCTACGTGGAAGCCGGACCGTGGTCCGTGGTCCGGCCGTGGTGACCATAGCACAGGCTAACCCAGCCCATCAGACAGTGACCCTCGGCCGCGCATGCGCAGACACACACATCTCAACCCGGGGGCGGCTGGTCGCTGTAATAAGAAAGCTACGTGGAAGCCGGACCGTGGTCCGTGGTTCGGCCGTGGAGACCATAGCACAGGTTAACCCAGCCCATCAGACAGAGACACACACATCTCAGCCCGGGGACAGCTGGCCGCTGTAATAAGAAAGCTACGTGGAAGCCGGACCGTGGTCCGGCCGTGGAGACCATAGCACAGGTTAACCCAGCCCATCAGACAGAGACCCTCGGCCGCGCATGCGCAGACACACACATCTCAGCCCGGGGGCAGCTGGCCGCTGTAATAAGAAAGCTACGTGGAAGCCGGACCGCGGTCCGGCCGTGGAGACCATAGCACAGGCTAACCCATCCCATCAGACAGAGACACACACATCTCAGCCCGGGGGCAGCTGGCCGCTGTCATAAGAAAGCTACGTGGAAGCCGGACCGTGGTCCGTGGTCCGGCCGTGGTGACCATAGCACAGGCTAACCCAGCCCATCAGACAGTGACCCTCGGCCGCGCATGCGCAGACACACACATCTCAACCCGGGGCAGCTGGTCGCTGTAATAAGAAAGCTACGTGGAAGCCGGACCGTGGTCCGTGGTCCGGCCGTGGAGACCATAGCACAGGTTAACCGAGCCCATCAGACAGAGACACACACATCTCAGCCCGGGGACAGCTGGCCGCTGTAATAAGAAAGCTACGTGGAAGCCGGACCGTGGTCCGTGGTTCGGCCGTGGAGACCATAGCACAGGTTAACCCAGCCCATCAGACAGAGACACACACATCTCAGCCCGGGGACAGCTGGCCGCTGTAATAAGAAAGCTACGTGGAAGCCGGACCGTGGTCCGGCCGTGGAGACCATAGCACAGGTTAACCGAGCCCATCAGACAGAGACACACACATCTCAGCCCGGGGACAGCTGGCCGCTGTAATAAGAAAGCTACGTGGAAGCCGGACCGTGGTCCGTGGTTCGGCCGTGGAGACCATAGCACAGGTTAACCCAGCCCATCAGACAGAGACACACACATCTCAGCCCGGGGACAGCTGGCCGCTGTAATAAGAAAGCTACGTGGAAGCCGGACCGTGGTCCGGCCGTGGAGACCATAGCACAGGTTAACCCAGCCCATCAGACAGAGACCCTCGGCCGCGCATGCGCAGACACACACATCTCAGCCCGGGGGCAGCTGGCCGCTGTAATAAGAAAGCTACGTGGAAGCCGGACCGCGGTCCGGCCGTGGAGACCATAGCACAGGCTAACCCATCCCATCAGACAGAGACACACACATCTCAGCCCGGGGGCAGCTGGCCGCTGTCATAAGAAAGCTACGTGGAAGCCGGACCGTGGTCCGTGGTCCGGCCGTGGTGACCATAGCACAGGCTAACCCAGCCCATCAGACAGTGACCCTCGGCCGCGCATGCGCAGACACACACATCTCAACCCGGGGGCAGCTGGTCGCTGTAATAAGAAAGCTACGTGGAAGCCGGACCGTGGTCCGGCCGTGGAGACCATAGCACAGGTTAACCCAGCCCATCAGACAGAGACCCTCGGCCGCGCATGCGCAGACACACACATCTCAGCCCAGGGGCAGCTGGCCGCTGTAATAAGAAAGCTACGTGGAAGCCGGACCGCGGTCCGGCCGTGGAGACCATAGCACAGGCTAACCCATCCCATCAGACAGAGACACACACATCTCAGCCCGGGGGCAGCTGGCCGCTGTAATAAGAAAGCTATGTGGAAACCGGACCGTGGTCCGTGGTCCGGCCGTGGTGACCATAGCACAGGCTAACCCAGCCCATCAGACAGTGACCCTCGGCCGCGCATGCGCATACACACACATCTCAACCCGGGGGCAGCTGGTCGCTGTAATAAGAAAGCTACGTGGAAGCCGGACCGTGGTCCGTGGTCCGGCCGTGGAGACCATAGCACAGGTTAACCGAGCCCATCAGACAGAGACACACACATCTCAGCCCGGGGACAGCTGGCCGCTGTAATAAGAAAGCTACGTGGAAGCCGGACCGTGGTCCGTGGTTCGGCCGTGGAGACCATAGCACAGGTTAACCCAGTCCATCAGACAAAGACACACACATCTCAGCCCGGGGACAGCTGGCCGCTGTAATAAGAAAGCTACGTGGAAGCCGGACCGTGGTCTGGCCGTGGAGACCATAGCACAGGTTAACCCAGCCCATCAGACAGAGACACACACATCTCAGCCCGGGGACAGCTGGCCGCTGTAATAAGAAAGCTACGTGGAAACCGGACCGTGGAGACCATAGCACAGGCTAACCCATCCCATCAGACAGAGACACACACATCTCAGCCCGGGGGCAGCTGGCGGCTGTAATAAGAAAGCTACGTGGAAGCCGGACCGTGGTCCGGCCGTGGAGACCATAGCACAGGCTAACCCAGCCCATCAGACAGTGACCCTCGGCCGCGCATGCGCAGACACACACATCTCAGCCCGGGGGCAGCTGGCCGCTGTAATAAGAAAGCTACGTGGAAGCCGGACCGTGGTCCGTGGTCCGGCCGTGGAGACCATAGCACAGGTTAACCGAGCCCATCAGACAGAGACACACACATCTCAGCCCGGGGACAGCTGGCCGCTGTAATAAGAAAGCTACGTGGAAGCCGGACCGTGGTCCGTGGTTCGGCCGTGGAGACCATAGCACAGGTTAACCCAGCTCATCAGACAGAGACACACACATCTCAGCCCGGGGACAGCTGGCCGCTGTAATAAGAAAGCTACGTGGAAGCCGGACCGTGGTCCGGCCGTGGAGACCATAGCACAGGTTAACCCAGCCCATCAGACAGAGACCCTCGGCCGCGCATGCGCAGACACACACATCTCAGCCCGGGGGCAGCTGGCCGCTGTAATAAGAAAGCTACGTGGAAGCCGGACCGCGGTCCGGCCGTGGAGACCATAGCACAGGCTAACCCATCCCATCAGACAGAGACACACACATCTCAGCCCGGGGGCAGCTGGCCGCTGTAATAAGAAAGCTACGTGGAAACCGGACCGTGGTCCGTGGTCCGGCCGTGGTGACCATAGCACAGGCTAACCCAGCCCATCAGACAGTGACCCTCGGCCGCGCATGCGCAGACACACACATGTCAACCCGGGGGCAGCTGGTCGCTGTAATAAGAAAGCTACGTGGAAGCCGGACCGTGGTCCGTGGTCCGGCCGTGGAGACCATAGCACAGGTTAACCCAGCCCATCAGACAGAGACACACACATCTCAGCCCGGGGACAGCTGGCCGCTGTAATAAGAAAGCTACGTGGAAGCCGGACCGTGGTCCGGCCGTGGAGACCATAGCACAGGTTAACCCAGCCCATCAGACAGAGACCCTCGGCCGCGCATGCGCAGACACACACATCTCAGCCCGGGGCAGCTGGCCGCTGTAATAAGAAAGCTACGTGGAAGCCGGACCGTGGTCCGTGGTTCGGCCGTGGAGACCATAGCACAGGTTAACCCAGCCCATCAGACAGAGACACACACATCTCAGCCCGGGGACAGCTGGCCGCTGTAATAAGAAAGCTACGTGGAAGCCGGACCGTGGTCCGGCCGTGGAGACCATAGCACAGGTTAACCGAGCCCATCAGACAGAGACACACACATCTCAGCCCGGGACAGCTGGCCGCTGTAATAAGAAAGCTACGTGGAAGCCGGACCGTGGTCCGTGGTTCGGCCGTGGAGACCATAGCACAGGTTAACCCAGCCATCAGACAGAGACCCTCGGCCGCGCATGCGCAGACACACACATCTCAGCCCGGGGGCAGCTGGCCGCTGTAATAAGAAAGCTACGTGGAAGCCGGACCGCGGTCCGGCCGTGGAGACCATAGCACAGGCTAACCCATCCCATCAGACAGAGACACACACATCTCAGCCCGGGGGCAGCTGGCCGCTGTAATAAGAAAGCTACGTGGAAGCCGGACCGTGGTCCGGCCGTGGAGACCATAGCACAGGTTAACCCATCCCATCAGACAGAGACACACACATCTCAGCCCGGGGGCAGGTGGCCGCTGTAATAAGAAAGCTACGTGGAAGCCGGACCGTGGTCCGTGGTCCGGCCGTGGTGACCATAGCACAGGCTAACCCAGCCCATCAGACAGTGACCCTCGGCCGCGCATGCGCAGACACACACATCTCAGCCCGGGGGCAGCTGGTCGTTGTAATAAGAAAGCTACGTGGAAGCCGGACCGTGGTCCGTGGTCCGGCCGTGGAGACCATAGCACAGGCTAACCCAGGTTAACTCAGACACACACACACGCTATACAGACCAGACACAGGCTAAGGGCAGATCTGACCACGCCGGCCTGACCAGAGACACTCAGCCACACAGCCGTACACATACACACGCTATACAGACAGACCAGGAGGCAGAGGGGCGGGGGGGGAGCCAGCTGGCCATAGCCGGTGGTGGCGGACACAGGCTAAGGGCAGATCTGACCACGCCGGCCTGACCAGAGACACTCAGCCGTACACATACACACGCTATACAGACCAGGGGGTTATCATGGGGGGTGACTCTACTGCGCATATTCAGTGGGCCCATAACGTTGAAGTAAAACCGGAAGTTAGAAACTTTTTCGCCGTATGCGCCAGGCGAGCAACTCCAATTGAAATCAACGGCGGCCATTTTCGATTCGGCATCCACTTCATATAATACATCCATGGTTTATGCTGCGTTCCTTCACCGTGTTGCTATGGCAACGTCAACATATTCTTCCCGCACTCACAGGTCACATTCGGTGGAGCATGGCGGACCGGACGGCGCTCTTCTTTCTGGTATGTTACTTACTGCTGTGTCGACTACCGAAAACAGTGTATCTGAGCACATTAAGGTTTACACTGTTGTATCGAGTCGGTCATCGGCTTAACTTATTGTAGGAGACATAGATAAAGAGGAGGATCACGGGGTGCGTGAGGGTGCGTCTATGAGTGCGTGTGGCAGAGGGGGTGGTTTGTGTGAGTGGGCGTGTGGGCAGGGTGTATGTGTGTGTATATAGGTGAGTGACTTACCTGGGACACAGATGAGAGAGAGTCAGGGTTGGGTAGCCGTAATTTTTTGTTGACCGCTAATAATTGCTATTCTGCTATCCACTCATTCATTCTGCATCAGTTTATTTACCGGTTTCAGTCTCATGTATCCATCCTCACTGCGCTGTGATAGCTTTCATTGTTTTTTACGCAATAAACGCAACAAAAGCATCTCTGGATCTCAGCATATATATCACAATAACCTCCCAGCGCGTCACAAATCAACGAACCCAGGACCCAACCTCACACGCTCAGCGGCTTGAGGTTTGTTGCCGCTACACTTATGGCGGGCTGCTTGGTTGTAACATAATAATAAAAAACCTGTCACTCACCCGTCACCCTGTCTTCCTCTTCAGCTCAAAATTTCCCGCGATTTCCACCGATACATCAGATAACTTCCTGCGTGCGCCATGCGGTTTCAAAATAAAAGCTGTCCGATGCCTTAACATGTCATGCTGTTCGGGACCTCTTCTATTTTTTTGTCTCAGAAATTTTTACCGAGATCCGGACCTCGGTGACCTCATAGCTGGTTACGGCCCTGCCCCAATCATATACACATTGTAAGAGAGAGACCGGGCTGGAGAGCTCGTGGCTGTGGTACACCACCACAGACTTAACCCCAGTCATATACACTGTGTAAGAGAGAGACAGGACTGGAGAGTTCGTGGCTATGGTACACCTCCACAGACTTCGCGTCAATCACATACACTATGTAAGAGAGAGACAGGGCTGGAGCCCTCGTGGCTATGGTACACCTCCACAGACTTACGCACAGACTCTGTACAGAGACCGGGCTGGAGCGCTCCCATGAGTTGATGACATAAGGAGGTAATTCCAGGAAAAAATAAAAAATAAAGTAAAATCGTAATCACTATCCGTAATCATGTGAATCCCTAATACACAGCCTTCACTTTTGACTTTTTTATTTGTGAGGTTTAAGCGATCAGATGTACTGGGGGCCGGGCATTGCGCAAGAAACCAGTGAGTGTCTATGAGCTTTATGTAGACAGAGGCGGTGTAAAAAAGGAGTAGCAGCTAAATCAGACATAATTACTATTTATAAAACAGCTGCAACGATAAACGTCCCCTGCCGAAACAGCGCCACGCCAGAAATCCAGCACCATGCTGGAGAACTTCAAGCCCTGCATACACATAGTCACGCTTACTTGCATCTCCAGTATCTACCAGCAGCAACCTTGTGAAAAGCTGGCGCTGGGCTCTTGGGCAGGTTCTTTCTGACCCAGTCGATGAGGAATTGTTTAGGCGACTTTCCCGTCCAGCTTCGAGCTGTGTAGTCAAAATTACGAATGTCCTTTGGCTCATTCTTCTTCACAACTGTGAGGAAAAGTGAAACCAAATGATCAGTGACAAAATCAGAGGTGACTGAAGCCAGATGTTGTCTGCAAAAAGTGTAGCTCGCAGAATATATTAGTTGTGAGTTGTGTGTTTTAAACTTTAACTTGAACCTTTCTCTGCAGGAGGTTCCTTTTCAGCCTGCTCAAATAAATTGAAGGTGATGCTCTCTTTGTCCTCACTGACAGGAACGACTTTCTTCTCCTTCTTAGGCTCATCCACCACTTTTAAAGCTGGGCTGAACATGGGGTGAGACTCCAGCTGCTTCATTTCTAAAAACAGAAAACAGATTTGTTCCACATACAGTGAGTCTTGTTTATTTCAGCAAAAAAGAGTAAAAGCATACACACACACACACACTTGCTGTATGATGCGTATCCTGTCTTGTGCCATCCTCTGACCCGCCTTGTCTCCTTTGGTCTTGGCAGCAGCTGCCATTTCTTTAGCGTCATACAGCTGAGCAGTGAGGATCAAATACCGGTCGTTCTATACAACGAAAGAGATAAGAAATAAGACACAACATTACAACGACTACATCAGGACATATCACATATAGTATCATTATTATTATTATTATTATTTGAACTTTTACAAATCTTATTATTATTATTTCCATTACTGGGTCAAACTTTTCATCCAGTTCAGGATTGTGCACTTTCTTCCCTCCTTCCTCCTCCTCTTCCTCCTCTTCATCACTGCTCTGCTCTGCATATCTCAGGATCCAGTCCTTCACGCTCGCAGCTTCATCCTTCTCAGTGGCCTGTCACACACCACACACACATATAAGCTATGATATCACATCTATGTAACTACACTCATATGAGTAGACAAACCTTGGTGGGCTCTTTGCGGTTGTTGTTGGCTGCCTTGGGGCTCGGGGCAGCAGATTTCTGCTGAGCCGGAGGCTGGAACTTGGGCCTGCTCTTCTGACTCTCCTCCTGCATCTGCTGGCTAAAACCTTCTGGCAGCTCCTCTGGTAAAAGCAGACAAGAAATTAAGAACATTACAATGAACTATACAGTGTATGTACATTATATCTAAATGACTGCTGATGCTCTGTCACCATCTTTAAGGTTGAGGCAGAGCCAGTCGAGAGCAGAGTGTAGATCTCCTCCGTAGAGCACGCTGCTCTTCATTGCCTCCTCAATGTGTTCTCTCTTGAAGTTGAACTTCTGCAGAGCTGTGTACAGGTCCTGCAAATAGAGAAAATAAATACAAGAAACAGTCACAAGAGCAAATCTATATGTGCATTAAGTTTTTTAATAAAAGAATCAGAGTGAGGTTCTGTCATCACCAGCAGCTTCTTGTTTGTAAGTCGGCCTGATATGGGCCCTTTGTCTCCATTCTCCTGTCTGAAGTCATTGATCAGCTTGATGATCTTCTTCTCCAGGTCCGCTTGGATACCAACCTGTGTCAATGCATCAAATCCCATTCATAACAAAATTTTTAATGTTTATGTCTTGACAAAGTGGGTGAAATTTGCAGTTGACACTGTCAGTCATCTAATGTGTTGCATGGCAAAACTTACTTTAAGAATGGACTTGTCTGAGATACCTCCTGTGTCGACCTGGGCAGTGTTGGCAAGACTATATGTCTTTGGAGCTGGAGGAAGGACACGCCAGAGCAGGGAGAGATTTATTATTCATTCAGTTATACATCCCACATAATAAATACAACATAACATACTGTTATGTTGTTTACATGATTACCTGCCTGATAAACAAACAACAAACTGGTGCAAAAGGGATTTAATGAAGGTGTGGTCTGAAGAGGTTCATGATATCTGCGTGTCAAAATGCTGACAGCAAGCAAGGCCCCATGTGTAAAAGTTATGGCAGTGAGTGTCCACAGCCTGGCGTTCAGACAGCAAATGCATCGGCAAATGCAGCAAAAAAAAAAAAAAAACAAAAAACAAACAAAAAAAAAAAAACAAGTATGAAACCGTATGCAGGGAGAGGCAGAGTATTTTAAAACACCTAAAGATATAGTATTACCAGGCTGACAACTGACCATATGAACATGATTTGAGCTTGTTAATAGCGCAGGTAATACCGCACCGTAGGTCCGTGAGTAATCTACGGTGAAGCCAAACAAAGTCTGGACAGGATCTGCCCGGTTAGCGGTTACTATCACCTTTTGATTTGTTCTCTTTGGTCGGTTTAGCCGGTTTGTTGTTGGCTGGCTGTTTCTTCGCCTCCTCCGCCACGCCGTTCCCCGCTGCAGCAGTACCACTCCTGGGCGCTGCTGCTGCCCCTGCCGCCGGGGCCACAGGAGCAGCTGATTTCTTCTTCTTTCCGCCCATGAAGTCACCAAAACACAACCTGAATGTGGCTCCTTTGTGTGGCCAAGGAAGGCCAAGTGATCGGCGAGGTGAAACAAACTGGTGAATGTGATCAGAGCACAAAAATTACGGTAATGTCTGTGTTTCGCATCTCTGCGTATTCCTGATGGGTTGAACTGATAACCACCCGGCTGCCGTAGTGGACGCATTCAAAGAAAATGGGAAGAATAGGAACAAAAATAGATATCGACAGCTAAACAGATTTAAATGAAACAGCTAACGATTATTTAGGTGAGGCATTTGAACCAGTTTGTCATCAAATACATCTAGATATAGACAAGTATTGTATATCTCATATAGGATTACCTTAATGATTTGTACCAGTGTTCAAATTTCATTTCGTTATATCAGCTGGTGGTGACGTCTTTGACGCGATGCCCTGAATGCGACACTACCTCGTGTTGAATTGTGGGAAGCGGTGCCCCCAGCAATCATGGCTGACGCGTTTGGAGACGGCTTGTTCAGCGTGTTTGATGATGAACAACAATCAACCACGAGCAAAAAGATACATACCCCCGTCCCTCCGCCAACAGGGTAAAGTTTGGGGTTTTAGCATGTCACTATTTAGTGTTAGAAGTCAGGATTTTGGTTGTACAGGGAACATGAACGCAGCATCATGTGCGTTCGTGACAGAATGAAACGGTCCTAACGTTCGACGACTTGTTAGTGAGCTTCGTTAACTTGTTATAGAAACTCCATGTACTATCTTCTGATAAACGATGACTGGGAGTGTTATTATGTGTTATTGTGATTTTATTTTATTTTATTTTATTATGTTTACGTTGTAGTAGTGGAAGTAGTAGAGCACTCAAGTAAAAATACTCAAACAAAAATGTATGACTACTCCATTCCTGCCAGAGGTTTGTCTCTGAAGGGTAGCTACTAGTTAGAAACTTCGGCCGTTATAAAATTGATGATAGTAAAATGCAACGTTTTTGATCAAGTAACAGAAGTTGAAATAAAATTGACATAATTAGAGTTCTTGAGTAAATGTACTTAGTTAATTTGCGCTACCGTTTCTGTGAGATTAGGAATATCAAAGACACAAGTGTTAAAGTGATTGTTGTTGTTATTGTGACACCCCTGTGTTAGTGTACAGTTTCGGTTAACATTTGTGCCTGCCTGTGTTGTTCTCTTTCTCCAGAAAACCTTTAGGTAAAGATGTCACCGAAAAGGATGCTGCTCCGTCTTCTCGGGTCAAGAGGGAGGCAGACAGTGACGGTGGAGAGGAGATGGTGTTAACGAAAAAACCCCGACAGGAGACCGTCTCTGCTAATGACCTCAAGTGAGATGAGTTACAGCTAAACACTGTAGGCCTGTACATGTTGCTTAGATGCTACTATTACATATCTATGCAACGTATGAAGTATTTAGTATACAAGATGCAACTGTACCTATGTGAATGTGTAGATGTCTCCCTTAAAGAAGCAATTACAACATGAAGTAATGATTTTGAATGATGTAAGTTGATAAATAACTGTGTAGGTAACACAACTTTTCTTTACTTCAGTCTTGCAGAATTTATGCCTCAAGTGAAGGTGGAGCAAGTTGAAACTGTGGAAGGATGCTCACATGAGGTAAAGGAAGCAGATCAGAGCTGTTGTGTTTCTCTATTGCAGTTCTTCCAAATGAATTTTGCTGAAGATATTGTCTTTCCCCAACAGGTTGCTCTACCTGCCGGTGATGAATATAAACCTTTGAAACCCAGAGTGGGGAAAGCAGCCAAGGTATGTTGAGCTTTTAACTTAGCTTTCTATTTGTATGACTTAAATTTGTTCAAAATGTCTGAATGCAAAAATTGAATTAGCTTTTTATTCAGTATGCAGGTTACCAAATCCTGATGGTGCTTCATGAACTTTTTTATAATCCCAATGTTTGCTGCCACTTATTAATTGGTTTTGATGATGTTACCTTTCTTGCAGGAGTACCCTTTTGTTCTTGACCCTTTCCAGCGTGAGGCCATCTTATGTATTGACAACAATGAGTCTGTGCTTGTGTCTGCACACACCTCTGCTGGCAAGACTGTCTGTGCTGAGTGAGTATTCCCAATTATCCCCATCCAGTTTTTCTGCAATGGCATTTGGCATTCTTTTGGTGAAGCTATAGTTAAACAGCGCTTGACTCAACCATGTGATCTAACCTGGTTTTCTCTGGTATCCTCCTCCTTGTAGATATGCGATTGCTCTGGCCCTCAGAGAGAAGCAGAGAGTGATCTTCACCAGCCCCATCAAAGCTCTCTCCAATCAGAAATACAGAGAGATGTATGAGGAGTTTCAGGATGTGGGCCTGATGACTGGAGATGTCACCATCAACCCCACGGCCTCCTGCCTCGTCATGACAACAGAGGTGAGGCGCAGTTGGAGGTATTATTAGATGTGTCAGATGTCACTTTTATTTGTCTGTGCTGTCTGACACAATATACTTACTTCCCCCAGATCCTGAGGAGCATGCTGTACCGAGGCTCTGAAATCATGAGGGAAGTGGCCTGGGTAGTTTTTGATGAGATCCATTACATGAGAGACTCAGGTGTGTAATTCAAACAACACAGACACACTAATGACCAACTCCCTGTTCATAGGAAAGCTAATATGATTTTGGTTGCTGAGTGTAGAGACTTGAAACTTGATTTGATGTTTCCTTTTTAGAGCGTGGCGTGGTGTGGGAGGAGACCATCATTCTTCTGCCTGACAATGTACATTATGTCTTCTTGTCTGCCACCATCCCCAATGCCAGACAGTTTGCAGAGTGGATTTGTCACCTGCACAAGCAGGTGAGATGTTGCAAATGCTGAACGGCCTACTGCCGTGATGCCACTTTGTAAAATGTAAACAAAGGTGGGTAGTAAAAAATTTGTGGATTTAATGCAATCTAGTAAAGTAGAGTTTGCGTATTCCTGCATAAACAGCTTGAGGCATCATGTGTCTCTGTGTCTATACAAAGAGACCAAGGTACTACTTCATTGTGTTTTTCTGCCTGTTGTACATAATGAAGTGTTTCTGTTTTGTCTCTTGCAGCCGTGCCATGTGGTGTACACAGACTACCGTCCCACTCCACTGCAGCACTACATCTTTCCAGCAGGGGGCGATGGTCTCCACCTGGTGGTTGATGAGAACGTAAGTACAGCCACAAACTGGACTTAAAGAGATTTATGAGAGCTTGTGAGTTAGTGATAAATGAGTTGGATTTAGACTCAATATGTGTTATGTGACATTAGACCTAGATTATTGTTGATCTCTCTTTCTTGATGCATCCTCAGGGACTAGTCTCTATATGACAGGTCTCGTCTAACACCTTTATGTCCCTGGTTTTCTTCAGGGAGACTTCAGAGAGGACAATTTCAACACAGCTATGCAGGTGCTGAGAGACGCAGGGGATTCTGGGGGCAGCAGTGGAGGTGGCAAGTGGGACCCGAGAGGACGCAAAGGAGGCACTAAAGGTGTGTGTGTTGTGTCTGCTTTCAAAGTTAAAATCCTAAAAAAAGGCCTTAATTTATTAAATTTACATCACTCTTTGTGTTTGTGATCTTTCCTCAGGTCCATCCAGCGTGTTTAAGATTGTGAAGATGATCATGGAGAGGAACTTCCAACCTGTCATCATCTTCAGCTTCAGCAAGAAAGAGTGTGAGGCCTACGCTCTGCAGGTGGCCAAACTGGACTTTAACAGAGGTACTCGAACTCAATATGTGATGCAACATAAAACTGTGTGTGTTTTATTTTCTCTGCAAACGTGGACTTGGCCTGTCACTTTGGAGAGATTTGCAACATGAGCAGTAAATCAGCTGCTCGAGCCTAACTGACACGAATGTACTAAATTATGCTTCTGTGCTTGGTTGAGTCTGATTGGGTGTACTGAATGTCAAAGACCTGGAGGTTGTGCATGCATAGTGAAAGCATCACGTCACACCCTCGAACCAGGAAATTAATGGCAGGTGATGTGTTCTTGGCATGACATCACTTCATTTTTTTGAATGAGGTCAAACTGAGTGTTAAGCAGATTCGGCCTGGTGTGTTTACAAAGGGTAAATACTCCAGATCAAACAGCGATAAAGATGAAACATTTTCAGATTTGACTGTCTGCAGTTGTGCTGGTTACAATGATTCATAGCCCCCTTATTTTACACTTAATGATCGAATGATATTTTCTACTCTGGCATCTGTTATTCCAGCAGTTAGTGCTTAGTCAGCCAGCAGCAAATGCTCAAATGTCAACTTGGCATAATGAACCTGTTTTTAACTGTACAGCTCTATTTATTTTGAGCTGTATTTTCAGCGTGTTTGTCACTTCTCAGGAACAAAACTATTAGACAGTGTGAGAATATTTTCAGTTAAGTGTGGAGTCTTTGCAGGCTGTCTTTGCTCACCGAAATGTCAAGGCAGATACATTTTTTGTGACGAATTGCTGAGACATTTTGGGAGGGATTTGAAATTAGGCAAGAGAAACCAGCCACCAAAATGTGAAATAGTTGGCAAGCTGGGGTGAATGAATCCTCCCCATAGAGTGAGCGCCATGAATATGGCTTATTGTGCGAGCACAGCCAGTCCTGCTGTTTGGTCCAGTGGATAAGTGAAGTTGCTTCATGAGGACAAATCTCTGCACTATGGGAGATGATCCAGCAGTAGATGGGTCTTGGCTCCTCTCCACCTGCTCTGGGCTTTTTTTTTTTTCGTGAAATAAAACATGCTTATGAAGTCTTACTCACAGGAACATTTTCCTCCCTCTTGGTTTGTTTCCCTGCATCATGACATTCTTGTAAATGAGGAGGTTTGTTTTAATGCAGAGGTCTTCCAACACCGAAAAGCTTTCTTCTGTCAACACTGCCAACTTTTTCATCAAAATTGCAAAAAAAAAAAAAGAAAAAAGAAAAATCCAACAGAAAAAACTCTGCCAAAGATCATTTCTCATTTCCAGCAATTCTCGTGTATTGTGACAATCTTCTTAAACAAACTGGCTTTTTTAGAAAATGAGGCAGATTGTGTCCAGTAATAACAGCCAGATAATTTCATATGATTGCAGAAAATCTCTCTTGAATGAGGAAAAATGTTGAAATAAAATTGGTGATAAATCTGATTTGTAAAAGTAGTCAAAATATTCGGTTTTACAGAATTATAAACCACAGAGTAGCCTTCATGAAATATGATTGATGTGCTTTTTGATGGCTCTGGAGAAAATGTATGTCAGGATACTTCTGAAATAACCATTTGCTGCTCTGAAACTTCCATCAGGAAAGTTTTCTCTCTTTTCGTGATTTAAAACCCGACAGGCACCAGCTCTCTGAACCCAACAATTGAGAAGCCAAATTGTTTAGAAGCAGCCTGAGCTGCATGTAGGCAGGTTGTTGGTGTTACACAGTCCCTCTGTTTGTTTGTGTGTGTGTGTGTGTAGGTGGGTTATGATGAAGAGGGGGAGCCACGTAGTTTCCCTCTTCTACCTTTTCTTCTTGTGCTTTCTTCTTTCCATCTTTGTCTCTTTTTGTTGATACTAAAAAGACAAAACATCCCCCCTCCTCTCTCTCTCTCTCTCTCTCTCGCTCTCTCTCTCTCTCTCCTCCCGCCCTCTCTCTCTCTCTTTCCTTCCCCCGTGTGCTGTGACACATAGTTTCTGGGCAGTGGATGTGCAGTGGCAGAGCCACATTGGAGTCAGGGGACCGACTGGTGCCGAAACACGGACCGACTGACCGAGTGCAGATCTGTTCCCATGTTCTCTTGTTGTACTTGTTTTTTCCTCTGATGGCAGAGCTTCAGGCTGAGAGAGTGCATCCATCAATTTGGTCCAGAGCCAAATATTTCAGCTAATAGTCGTTGCATAAGTGTGCACAGCATGTATTTTGGATGGCCAAGGAGTTACCATGAGGTTAACATTTCCCTGTGATCTCCATATAACTACACTTCCTGGCTGCAACATTTCTTTCATGGACCTGTGGAGCCAACTTGCGTTTTACGCTTGCCCTCTGTGTGTGCTTATCCGTGGCATTGCTTTGTTATTGAACCATTAAAAAAAGTCCTATTGACACTGATGTCATTTGGCATTAACAATAAACAGAGAGGCACTAGACTTCATGGAAGTCCAAGTTTGTGACTAACACAGGCACATGAGGAGGAGATTTCCCAGAATGGTTTCATAAATGACTGTGACTAAGTTTCCACATGGAAAGAGACGGCCAGCAATAAACAATGTAACTTTATTACAACAACAAGACACTGGTGGTAGTGGCACAGTTGAAGCATTCATATTTGGCAGATTTTATTAATAGATTAGTCGGTTTACATGCGGCAGCAGGCAGCTATTTTCCAGGTAATGTTTGTTTTTGTAGGAAAACCTCAGCTTCAATCAGAGGCTCAAAAACCAGTAATCAGTGGAACAATATGAATATTTGTCTGATTTGTGTAATTATGGTTAATTTTCTTACAAACAGTTGTGTCGGCTGTGAACTGAGATAAAATCTAGAGTCAGCACAGATTTGTAGTGACGATAGCAGCATCATTTGTTTGCTCAGTCTCTGGGTGGTTGAAGTTTCCCTGCAAGCTATTCTTTAAAAAACATAAGAAGTCTCCCCCGACGTCCCTCATGAGCCTCTCGTGTCAACAGAAATTATGTGAAACCACCCAAGAGTCTGTGTTTGTGTGTGAGTCATTGAAACGCATATATCCAGGATATAAGAAATAAATTTGCACTGATGTTTGAAACAGTTATCAGAAGACGTTAACGTTATCTTTTCCTCTCTTTGTTCCAGATGATGAGAAACGTCTCGTGGAGGAAGTGTTCAACAACGCGGTCGACTGTCTCTCTGACGAAGACAAGAAACTCCCTCAGGTGAGGAGGGCTGGACTCTCTCACAGCTCATGTCATGTTTTGTGTAACATCCACATTGTGCCTCCTGTTTTTGAATGCAGCACTGTCACTTTCTTATAAAGCCACAGAAAGAAAGAAAAGCCCCGTCGCTTCCTTCGGTCCCTTTTTATAGAGACAGAGAGAGTTAGACAGTCTGAACGTAAATAGCTGCACACATAACATCAACACGGGCTCAAACACTGTGTTTCTGTTATCCGACCCTGCTGTGTGGACTCACATTATGAGAAGCAGCCGCGTTGAGGTAATAGTTGTTAGTGGGTAGACCGCTACGGTAGGAGCAGCGACAACAATGTGTCGCTCTTTTTCCACGATGAGGTTTGGAAGCTTTTTCCGCTCTCTGGTGATGATCGCTGTGATTTTGTGAACTGGTGAACTTTGCACTGTCACTAAAACTGTGTAAACAAATAAACAACAGACACTCACCTCCCTGTTTGTGCTCCTGGTGTTTCTCAGGTTGAACACGTGCTGCCGCTGTTGAAGAGGGGAATAGGGATCCATCATGGAGGCCTGCTGCCCATCTTGAAAGAGACCATAGAGATCCTGTTCTCTGAAGGCCTGCTCAAGGTGCCACTGTCCCTGCATCAAGATGCTCATATAAACACATTTTGCACAAGCACATAAAGGCACCCCTGTGGAGTTTTAGACTGCATGGAGCTGTGTGCTTGTGAGCTGGTCACCAGTTTGTGGTGACTTGGTTCACTTTTTTGCTGCCGCTTTCAGGTTATCCCACTCATCCCCAGTCATTCAGACCTTATGGTTGTGTGTAAGAACAGTACAGGGGGCTGGTGTGGTCTTGTAGCTTCAGGTAACAGTAAAATAATCTAGTTTGAAAAACACATGAATAAGTTAGAAGTTTCATAGAAACAAAATGTTGCAGCATGGTTTATGATAGTGTGAGAGAGGATTATTGTGGATATAAACAATGCAGCATTCAGAATACTTCAGAATAGAAACTGAAGTCACTGGGGTATAGAGCAGCAATCACATGCAGAGTTTTGATAATAAAGGCTTTTTATTAAAGCTTCCCACTCTGCTGCTCCCTGTGTGAAGGCCTGAAGTTTCCAGTTTGCACATTTTGAAGATTTCATCCCCCCCCTTTTTTTTTAAAGATTCTGTAAAAGCGCCAACATTTCTTTGTAGCTGGTGTTGAGATTTACCATCTGAGCTCACCACACTTATCATGTTGGACAAATTGGCTTTGCAGATCTTTTATGTGGAATGAAACACATTCAGTGAGTTTATTAGGCCTCAAGGACGCACACAAAGCTTTCTGGTGAGAAAGGCAGAACGCAAACACAACTTTACAAGAAAAAACTCCTCAGGGAATGTTTTCAACACTGCATTGAGAGTGAGACCGTCACAATATTGAGATAAGATTGGACTTAATGCTTCCTCCTCTCATCCCAGGCCCTCTTCGCCACAGAGACGTTTGCCATGGGCATCAACATGCCAGCTCGCACCGTGCTCTTCACAAGTGCACGCAAGTTTGATGGCAAGAATCATCGCTTTGTAAGAGCACACACACATGCACAGTTGTTTTCAAATATTTGTATTCCTGATTGTCAAATTGTTTCTGCAAGCTACTCTTCAATAACAGGGAATATTTTTGTTTTTTAATGAACGTTTATCCTCCTCGCTCAACGTGAGAACATATGACCAGTCTCATGTAGTTTCAGTATACTCTAAATGGTGTTAACTGAGCTGGAGTCAATTATTGGATGTCCTCTGGATCAACAGATGCTCATCTACAATACTGAGAGTTTCATAATTGGCACTTATTTAGAATTAAGATTTCTTTCTTAAACAAATAAAACATTTATCACACATTTAAATTCCTATGGCCACGTAAAAGTTGAACATGGACCGAGGCAACATGTAATGCAGACCAGTCATCCATTTTTGGAGGAGTGTAAACATGCTTCTTAAACAGAGCTTCTGCTCAACCCATAACTGTAGTTTGTCCTTGTGACTGTACCTGAAAGGAGAAATGCAGTCTTTGTCTCTCTGCAGTTGTACTCCCTGTAAACAGTGCTATCTCTTAAAGCCGCTGTGGCCTGTCTGCAGTGTCACACACACAGCGTGCTGCTCTGAGGCCTTTATAAGGTCTTCAAGTCCTGCAGCCACATAAACAGCCACGTATTGTGTGTAAGAGCTGGGGGGCTGTGAGCGCCAAGCTGCCGTCACTTAGAAACAGCCTTCGTCGTCACTTCATGCGCGTGGGTCTCCAGCTTACACACACACACACACACACAACACACACACAAAGGGCTTGAAGAGAATGCGAGAGAGAAGGAAATTGCCCTCCAAGAAGTTCATCAGGAACATCTGGTGCCTCTGACGGATGCCAAAGCTCCACGCAGGCACTCGCACACTTCAGGACACACAAATCTTTCATTCCTGAAACTGCACTGTGTTTCAAATCAAGAGCTGATCCCCACAGCATGCCTGAAATGATGATCGGATCGTTTAGTCGGCACAAAAAAAAAAAAAAGAAAGAATCGGATCTGGCTTTCACAGCGTTTTCATTGCTCAAAGACCAATAGATACGTGGAGATTAATCAGAGCCACGTGTGAGGCAGAGTTGTGCTCAGATGATTGTGGAAAACTGGTCCAGTCTCTTCCTCACGAGACGGTTTCATCACCTAGATTTCTGTGTTAATAATGCAGATACTTGGCTCGGCTCTAACTGTAGTATTACTGTGGAAACATTTCACTCTGATCATACATTATCACATTACTTTCCCCTCCATATTGCAGTGTTTTTTGACTTTCTCTCCAGGGTAGAATTGGCTGTTTCTTTTTCAGTCTTTGTCAGAACAACAGTTATTTATCATATTGCAGGTGGAGAAAAGCATTCACTAACAAACCTCTTTTCTCTTCTTGTGTTGTGTGTTTTCTCGTGGTTTAGATTACATCAGGTGAGTACATCCAGATGTCTGGGCGTGCTGGAAGGAGAGGAATGGATGACAGGGGAATTGTTATTTTCATGGTGGATGAGAAGATGAGTCCAGCTGTGGGCAAACAGCTGCTCAAGGTACAGTGAGCCTGGCTGCTCTGAAGCTTTTTTGCCTTTTGAGCTTAAGTTATTTTTCAGAATCCAGCCACTAGTCATTCATTATGTCTTTTCAAACAGCTTCAGTGCCTCAGTGCTTGTCCCACTATTCCACATATTTCCCTTAAGTCTCGTTGAGAGTTCAGTTGTCTGAATTGACTCTTAATTTGTTCTTTCTGCGGATCATCAGGTCGTTTTGCGCTCAACACTTGATTTCACTGTCACAGAGAGGCCAGGGAGTCTCGGTCTTTTGTCTTTGATTTGACACATTTACAGCCGTGCTGCTATAAATATGTAGCTGCGTAGCTCTTGAAAGACGTTGTGTTAATGTAAAACTGTTTGTTGGCGCCATTGCGGTGCTTAACTTCCAGGGTCTCTTGGAGAAAGATGTTGAACACATATCTGTGGCTCTGGAGATTCAGAAGTCGTATTTGCAAAATTCTCCTCAGAGTTTAACTTCGGGGACTGTGACGTCAGCCTGTGTTTATCCAGAGTTCATACATTCTTGGCACTTTAAGGTCAAATGCCAACAATACTATCAGACCCCGGCTAGTAATTTCTTATCTGTCTTGTTTCCTCGTGCGCTGTGCAGGGATCTGCAGACCCCTTGAACAGTGCCTTCCACCTGACCTACAACATGGTTCTCAACCTGCTGCGTGTGGAGGAGATCAATCCGGAGTACATGTTGGAGAAGTCTTTCTACCAGTTCCAGCATTACAGGGCTTTGCCTGGTGTAGTGGAGAGTAAGTACTTCTCCATATGTAGGGCTTCACACTCCAGGTCAGAGGAGGTGAACTGATTCTATAGTGTGGACCTTTTATTGGATTGTGTTTCAACATTGCTCCTCTTCAGTTGTTACTTCACCTATCTTGATCAGTCATTATTGCTATTGTTAATGATAATGTGAACTTCCTCCAGCAAACTATTGTAAAACAGTCATATTTTCATGTTGGCAAAATTCAGTTTCAGATGTTAATGAGCATTTTGTTTACTGCAAACACACATCTAAAACATTACTAAGATGATATTACACACAATCCAGTTCCACTCTAACCTGTTGTGGAGTTCTAGGTTGTATTTTAGTCCCACTGCTGATTTTCTGTGCAGAAATAAAGAAGCTGGAGGAGCAGTACCACGCTATCGAGATCCCTAATGAAGAGAGTGTTGCCACATACTTTAAAATCAGACAACAGCTGGCAAAGCTGGGTAAAGAGATACAAGAGTTCATCCACAAACCCAAATACTGCCTACCCTTCTTGCAGCCTGGGCGACTTGTCAAGGTAGGACTTCACACACTTACACTCTGATGATGGGACAATATTTTTTACTTGTACATATTTTTACACCATTTTCTGTTGTGATCCAACAGGTGAAAATGAAGACGATGACTTTGGCTGGGGGGTTGTTGTGAACTTTTGCAAGAAGTCAAATGTGAAGGTAAGTTCTCATGGTGTGAAGTGTTTGTAAAACCATAAATATCCATAACATGTGACTAATATGCACATTTTCCACTATTTAGACCGTTACAGACTCTGAGCCGCTCTATGTGGTGGAGGTTTTGGTCCATTGTAGTAAGGACAGTGTAAAAGACGCTGCGACCGAGGCTGCTAAACCTGCTGCTCCAGGAGAAACTGGAGAGATGCAGGTGGGTGAAACAAACACACATTGCACAAAAAATCCCCCAGAATTTCTACTCTTGGTGCAAGTGTAGTGGAAACAGGCTTAACAGATTCCCGTAACTGCTTTTTTCCATGGAAAGCTGTTTAAAATCTGGCCAGAAACTTGGCCGTGGTGATTATAATCAGTGTTTTTGTCCAGGTGGTCCCAGTGATGCTGCATCTCCTCACCTCCATCAGCTCCGTTCGTCTTTACATCCCAAAAGACCTCAGACCATTCGACAACAGACAGCTCATGCTTAAATCTATACAGGTACAAAATGCAGCCATGTTAAAACAAATATATTGAAACTGATAGACCTCAGCATAGTCTGAATTGTTGCCCTCTCTTTCTTTACCTCCAAACATCTCATATTTAGGAGGTGCAGAAGCGTTTCCCAGATGGTGTTCCTCTGCTCGACCCCATAGACGACATGGGCATCAAAGACCCTGCGCTAAAGAAGGTCATCCAGAAAGTGGAGGCTTTCGAGCACCGCATGTACTCGCATCCCTGCACAGTGACCCCAACTTGGAGTCTGTGTATTCTCTGTGCGAGAAGAAAGCTCTGGTGAGGAGCTGTGTGTGTTTGTTCGTGCTAAATGTCAAAGCCTATTGAAAGCTAAACCACAGGTGACAGCCAGCGTTTGTTACTGTTGAATTATTCCTATTTTTATCTTTCCTATTCATCTACATGGGCTACCTTTTTGTAAGATGTCAATCTGTGACCTTTCTTTGTCTTTTCCTGTCAGACAGGTTGGCTTTGGCCACATATATAGTCATACAGACAAACACAGGAAGAAGGCAGTTGTACCTTGACTGCAAGGCCTCAGTGTTACTCATAGTTCCTTGTTCCATGTGACGCCATGAGGTTTTTTTTGTTCTAACATATAAGTAGCTGCAGAAGTAGCTCCGTGTTAACAATAACAGCACTGACGTGATGATGCTCAGCAGCAGTATGAACCATGTTGACCCTTTTAGTTTAGTGTTTTAACATGCTAACTAATGAGAGACTCATCATTTTCATCATAAACCAAAGAAATAGCAGTTAAAACTTTGATGTTTATATCGTTTACCTTTCCTCCAGCATAACCTGAAGCAATTTCTCTAAAATCCGTCCAAACGAGAAATGTCTGATGGGTACACCCTCAGAGGATCATGAATGTGTTTACAAAATAACATCCACTGGTGATGGACAGACTGATGGGCTGACATCCACTCAGTGGCTGCAGTGGGGAAAAAAGAAAAAAAAAACTCTGAAACAAATATGCACATGCATCCTATTATGAAAATGCAAAATGTGCAGTTTGTAAACATACAAATATCATCTGTTACTGTTAAGTGAACAAATTGAACACAAGATTATAATTAGATCCTATAATTTAGGAAGCACCATATGAGTCAAATCAAAATAAAAGTCCAAGTCTGTGTCCGTTATGTCCTGTTTACCATTTAGCCAGTGTAACTTCTCTTAGTTGATAGTTTGCCTGTTATAAGACAGAGTGTCATATATGCTAAACAAGCAGTTTGGGCGGGGGACCACAGGACCAGCCTGTGTTTGACACTTTGCATAAACATTTACATCTGTCTGTGGTCCTCTGTGAGCTTGTGTTGTAAAATGATAGAGTATTCAGCGCAGAGTAAACTGGATAACATCACTTTATGTTTTAGTGGCAGAATGAGGCTGGAAGCTGCTTTTCATTTAGCATCTCTCCTCTCCTACAGCTTGTCCAGTACTGATAGGACTCCTGCCTTATTTGTTTAGCAAAGCAGCAGTTGATCACACCTTGCACCGGCACACACACAATGGCAGATATAGTCTCTCCTCATGTGATCACTTGAACCGAAATACTGTGTATTTGGATGCTTGCTCAGCACAAGCTCCAAAATCTTTTCAGCTCTCATGTACATATGTGAATGATTTCTTCATCTCACGTGCTGCCACTATTTCTGAGAAATTACAGTTCCTGTGTGTAATGAACCATGCTGGTAAAATCTATCTTTGTCATAGTGTTTGCCTCTGGCCCAGAGGTGTGTTGTAATAATAAGGGGTAAAGGTTGCAGTGGATAATGGACAGATAAGCAGGAAGATGAACATTTTTTGGCAAATAACTCAAATATTCTGCTCTGTGTCTGTGTAATGTTTGAAAATAGCTCATGCAAAAAACAGCTGGGACTTATCAAAGAGCACTTAGTGCTTCTCTGAAAACCCTGGAACAGTGTCCCCAGGTTGCATTTTGGTGAATTCTGCATAATCTTACAGTACATGTGTGTGTTTCAGATCGCAGCAGATGTTCGAACGGCAAAGCGAGAGCTGAAGAAAGCTCAGACTGTCTGCAGATGGACAAGCTGAAGTGCAGGAAGAGAGTCCTGCGACGCCTCGGCTTCGCCAGCCCCTCCGACGTGATTGAGATGAAAGGGCGAGTCGCCTGTGAAATCAGCAGGTACGGAGGGACGACACTGAGACACAATCAGAAACCTGGATACATTCATGATCATGCAGACAGAGAAAGGGATATCCAGAGCCTCATTTCCCCAAAAGCGTCTTAAGTTCATAACTTCTAAGATTTGAACTGAAAATTAAAGACTGTCCTGCAAATTGTTTTCACACCAATTTCTCTGTTTTCCCAGGAACTTAAGAGGGTTCATGGAATATTCTCAGAAATTCCTGTTAATTTCTAAGATCTGTTTTTACTGAGTGATATGCCCCTGTTTCTCATGTTCCACACAAACATCCCATCCCAGATATGAATGTAACCAGTATGAGGCTCAAAAATGGGACACTGATGTGTTTTCAAACACTGATTGACACTGACAGTGAAAGCACAATGTTTGGATTAGTCAACTGTCACCACCTCCTGCAAATAGATGTAGTGTCAGGCTTTGTTTCCGTCTCATCCTGAGAAGAAGCAAATCCCAGATTACTGTTAGTGATGAAATGACTGATTCAGTGTTTAGTCTCAGTCTAAAGGTTAGTGCTGTGTTCTTACCTGGTTTAGGTTTAGGGAAGTATAAGTCTTCCAAGGCTGAAATATGAGTGGACATGTCAAATAAAGTATCGTCTAATAATGAACTCTCTGTGTTAATCTCCAGTGCCGACGAGCTCCTGCTCACAGAAATGATTTTCAACGGCCTCTTCAATGACCTGACGGTGGAACAAGCCACCGCCCTGCTGTCCTGCTTCGTCTTCCAGGAGAAGTATGAATGGACGCACACATACATACACACACATATAATTCCTCTAATTCTCCATACAAACAGATACGAAGCCTTTCCCAACACTGAGATAAACAACTGATTCCCATTCCACACTTTCAAGCGTTAGTCGCATTCTT
>JAFELL010001024.1:0-85780 GCA_019059645.1 Caranx melampygus
GGTCTTCAAAACTGGTGTCCTTTAAATACTGGAGAACAAAGTTCTGGTTGTCTGATCTCAAAGCGATGCTCTCAAAAAAAGTTCAACTGTGCCTGTGCACTTTAAAGAGCAGTTCCATGGGGCACTGATATAGCAGGTTGTAGTCAGGCGTGAAAATGGGGAAGTTGTTCTGTAGATTGCTGATTGGGAGTGAAACTTCTCTGACTTCAGCATTTTGGAAACACCACCACTGTCATACTTTCACCACTCATTTACTTTCCTTTCCTTTGGTTTCGTATACAGTGCTGATGATCAAAATGATGTCGTAGTTGTCAGTGTTTTACTCATTTTTACCCTTCGCATTACAGCAAACACTTTTTCGTAAATTGTCTGTCCTGCACCTCATATTCTGTACGATAGGTAGACAGGTGATGGTCACTGGTCTTTATTTTGGTGCATTTCCATCATATTTTTCTTAAGAATCCTTTGCATCATGCTTGACTCAGTTTTTGAACTAAGAATGATGCTGTCTCATTCCTATGTGTGTGTTTGGAGGAGGTGGTGAGTCACATGTTCTGCTAAACACATTGCAGCTGTACATCATCTTATATGCTATTCCACAAAAACTGGACTTCAGAATGGATGTCAGAGCAGGCTGATGCAATTATGCAGTTAAATCAAACAAGGATGCTTTCCAGGGAGCTGATAACATAACAGGAGTTTAATTGTCAGCATTGACCCACTTATTACAGCAGCCAGTGACCCATGAATACAAGGGATGTGTTTGGGAAGTAATTTGGATATTGAAATATGTAGGAATATTGTTGGAATCTGAATGACGGACTTCTTTGGTCTTTGATATCTGATGATTTTGTCAATTATGTATTGATGAGACCAATAAGTCAGGTTCCCCCTTGCACAGTGTGCATTTACAGAATTGCATATTTTTGAACGGACTAGATTGTGTTTTCATTGCGTGACGTCTCTGGGCTCTTCTCCTACATGTAAACACTCCTTCACTTACGCTTCATTGTTTTCACTTGCAGGTTTCAAACGTGGAGCAGATCCAGGAATGCCAGAACCCACAGTCTTAAGGTAGGTGGGAGAATGGTGTGAGGTTGTGCTTCTTGTCAAGTCATGTTTCCATCATGAGAGTCACGTGAAAAGCAATGAAAATGAGTTTACTTTGAGCCATGAGATGTCATACTAGCTCATACACAAGTCACTGTAAAAACTGCCAGCAAAGCAATGTACATGTTGTGTGTATTAAAGAGGCACTGTGAAAGATTTTAGCTGAACAATGCTACGTTTTAACCTTAATTAAACGGTTGTTGTGGGGAGAATGGAGGCTCAGAATGGAGAATGGAGGAGATCAGCGCCTCCAACCCAGTGTTGCACCCTGGGTTGCAACCCTGGGTTGCCACCCAATGCGCCCTGTAACCCCTAATCTCTTGATTATGACAGATAAGACTACACAAACATACACACTGTAACGTGTATATGATAAATAATGGATTACTTTCTCGTCTGCTTTGTTGAAAACAAATGCACATGGCCAGGGGGAGGGTTAGCATAGGGTCAGCAGAAAAGCGACTGGACTTGCATAGTTCCCCTTTAAGGTTGCGAGAAAAACAAAAAAACAAATTGCTTTATTTGAGGTTATGATTTCAGACAAATTGAGTCAATATTTACAATAATTTGGGAATGAAAATGATTCGTATCACGATCTTGCTTTTTTTTACAGCTAAAAAACTGCCAGGTTAGAAACAACAACATTTGTGGAACTTTTCAATAAATTACATGAAGAATCCACGATGTGATGATCTGCTGAGAGCAAAGCTATGCTGGTGAGAAGATTGAGATGTTCCCTTCACGGCTATGGGAATTTTCAGCATAGAGCTTGAGTTTTCACATAATCTCCCAAACATGCAAAAGAAGGTTGAAGACACAAACAATAGTCAATTCTGTGAGGTTCAAGAATTCAAATGTCTCAGAGCATGATGGGTGCTGCCCGAAAAGGTGTGGAAAGTATAGTTCAATAGTCTAATGCACATCATCTGAGAGATACTGAAGTGTTTCAGCTCTTAGCTCCCTGCACTGCTGAAGAACCCTGTAATTAAGACTTGAAAATGATAATGGTTAACATCAGGATGCAGCTGAGCCAACATTGGAGCTGACAGCACACAGCTAGGTGCTCACCTCGCCTGTCCTACTTGAATTTGTGTAGAGGTCGGACCTGTTTGCTTTGTGTGCTTATGAGCTTTGTGTGTGTCGACCAAGAGGCCATCACGCAGCTCCAGTTTAGCTTCAGTGTAATGACCTTGTAATGACAGTTGTTGCTCAAAGGCACTAGATTTACAGCATACTTAGAATTTTCCACTTACCATCCTCTAAGACTGGAAGTCCAGTAATATACATACTGTGGGAAGCGAGACGGCGGCTATGTGGGGTTGTCCCATTTGTGGGGGTTCATTATAAGTGTGGTTAATGACTTTACTAATAAAGCCTGTGCATGACAGTCCCTTACACATGCAAATCGATCCACATTAACAGACATTTTATGTGTGTCATTTAAGGCCGCTGAGCAACTCGTAAGTACAGTTATTGTGAAAGAGGAGTAATATGAAAACTTTGCCTGGCAGAAATGATTAGGATTCAAAACTTGGGCGTGGTGCTTATTAGTGAAAAAAGTAGCACACAGTTTTACGGAGTTTTTTGAGAAAAACTTGAAGCACTCCAATGGCAGGACACGAATGTCCAGACGATGGATTTTCTGTAGACGCTTGAGCAGAATGCTGTGTTTTAAATGTCCAAATAACACAAGATGAGAAGAGATTAGAACAAATGACGTAACATATGAAGGCATCTGTGAATGTATCACTATATGGATTGAATGTCCTGCCCTGCCTCAGCAGTCATGACCTCAGGTTACTTCTGCTGAAATATAACTGTTGTCAGTACTGTTACGTTGTCAGCAGCCACATCAAGTGGAGTCTCAACGCTGATGTTTAACAGTCAGAGACTGTGTCATAAAACTGGTATTTTGCACATTTGATCTGGATCAATAAAGATTTCTTTTGCTGGAACACACAGGAAACAAGAAGTAAGAAGAATTCTTTTTTTTTTTTCCTAAACACCTCATTTTGTGTGTGTGTGTGTGTGTGTGTGTGTGTGAGAGAGAGAGAGATGTACACCACATTAAACCCTTGAGATGTAGTGTTTTGTTTTCAAGGGGATTTCTTTGGTTTCTTTGAAGAATTTTAAAGAGATAAATAAACTTCTTAAGATGTCTTGGGTGTCCTCAGGAGTTAACTTGAACCTTTTATTTTTGTTCTTTTTGTCTAGTTTGCTATGGGGCTGAGGAGCACCTCCACCTATCCAATCCCCTCTCCTCCTCAAGACCATGTGACCCTCCTGTCTGTCGGACGACCTGGAAATGGATTATCTTTCACCTTCCTTTCCGCACATCATACTATCCAATGTCTGAGAAGCAATGAATAGATGTTGTCTGTGGCATACAGTCAATGTATAGATAGTGTTGGCAACAGTGAAGACATGTGGATTAACAAACTGGAAACAAGACCAAGTCCCTGAAAATACATTGTGCTGACTATCAGATTTTGTTCATGAATGTGTGACACTGATGTCTGGATATACCATTGGTTCCATGTTTTTCTCTTTTTATTTGTAATTTAAAATTTCAGAAAATAAATCCTCAACAAAATGTCACTTGTCGTCATGGTTATTCTTGATTATTGATAAAAAAAAATACAGTTATGGAACATGTTTTCAATGCAAATCATTTGTTTTTATTTTTACAGAATATTCTTTCAACTCACACCATGATGTGATACACTACTCACAAAAAGTGAGGGATATTCGATTTTCGGATGAAATTCACTCAAAATTCACCATAACCTTTACAGGTGAACTTAATTTCACCTTCTCTAAACTTTTGGATGCACATGTCCAACTGTTCACTGTTTCAGTATTTATAACGTAACATGCTGTTCTCTAACAAGGTGATGAACAGCAAAAATCACAATATCCTGAACTTTTTGTGAGTAGTGTATGTTCAAAACACCTTATTATATTGTAATGGTGTGAGCAGTTTGAGTGTAATACTCAACAAACACTAATAGTTAACAGTAATATAAATAGAAATAAGTAAAACAGAATAGAATAGAAAAGAGTGAGCTTTATTTTTTCCCAGAGGGAAATTCAGTTGTCAGGTTGCTCTTCATAAAAACAGAAAAAACAGCAACAATACTTTCCTTCATGCACAACAGCACAAACCAGCACAAGACATAGACAACTCAAAGACATAATGTAAAATAAGTGCACAATAATTTCTTTTAATTCATTATTTCATTAAATACTACTAACAGCAGTTGTTACAATCCAGAACCAAATCTATATCGTTCTATCAAGAATAAGTTGTATCTTCATGTAATACATACAATCATGGATTTTCCTATGACCAATAAATAACTTCGCAAAGTATAAATAGGTTAAATAAGAAACACAGTAGTGGGTAATTGAAGTTGTCAGGTATACAATATTAAACAAACAGAGCAAATTGCTTTAGAAGCTCCTCTGACAAGAGTGACTGTTAACAGCATTCTGAGGCAGTGCTTCATAATTGTCGATTACCGGCAACTTTGTAATATCTAGCCCTCTCTATCTGACGAATTGCCCTTTTTCCATCACAAAGGAAGTCGTGGAGCTGCTGCAGAATGGCGAGTGTGGTCATCCTTTTGTGGAAAGCATCGGTGTTGTTGAAGCACTGCAGCAGCTGCTCCTCCTGGAGGCTGGTCAGCACTTTGACTCTGCCAGGTTTCCCCATCTGAAGGGCAGAAAACAGTGGGGAAGATATGTGTGAGCAATGTGATGCCATGGTTATGGTTTACACCTAATGTAACATGAGAGGAGACATTACAAAGCTCTTTACAAAACAGGTCAAAAGCAGTAGTATGCAGACTCACCTCTTCTTTGACCTTGCTGATCAGACCTCTGCTGCCGGTTCTAACTTCTGCAAACTTTGTGCTGTCTGGATGCTCCTTCTCCATATGCTTTAGAAGAACCATGAAGGTCTCAAGGCCTTCGGCCATCCAGCGAAGACAAACCTCCTGAAGAGAGGAGAGAAGATTAGTCTGTGTTCAAATAAACCTCACCACCATCATCAGTGTAACAGATTTCAATAGGAGACCTGCTACCTTTTTGGAGCTTGTGCACTTTGCAGGAAGAGAGGAGATTTTGTATCTGTCCAGAGAAAAAGCTGTTTCCTGGAATCCATCTTCTTCACCTAACTTTGAAAAACAAACACATCACTCATTTAAACAACTGCTAAATTACAGATACAATAGTCCAGATAAATCCCTGGGGGATAAAGTACTTACCTCTTTTATGAGGCCTTCTATTTGACTAATGATTGACACCCAAAACTCAGAGTTGCTCAGCAGGGGGGGAGTGGATGTCTGCTCCTCCTCACCTGAGGTGTCACCTGCTGGGCTGTCGGAGGGCTCAATTTCAACTGGAGCCCCGAGAGTGCATGCCAGCAGAGCTGCCAGCATCAGTGCAGAGAGCAAGCGGACGTCTGTGCAGAGAGGGAGAGAATGAATGAGTGAATCAACAGAAAGAGGAAGAAACTCAGGAAATGTGCGCACCACAGGCTGCAAATCACTTACTGAGTATAGAGGGCATGTTGCGCTGCTGGGAAGCAGTTGTTGAGTTTCCACTGATGCTGAGGCCTCTTTGTACCAGAAGGAGTTGCCTCTGCTCAGTGACGAGCCGCCAATTTATATTCTACAGATTAGAGGGATTTCCCAATTTGTTCCTGCCACAACAGGAATTATTAGTATGCGTCAAACATCCGGTTGAGGGAAATGGGTCTTTGGTTATGGTGATTTTGATGAAAATAGGGATTGACGTGTATTTCAAAAAGTGAGATCAGAAATGAGTCTTTTAAATTGAATGATTAAGTAATAAATTAGTAATTATTTCAATAATTCTAACAAACAAAAAAAAAAAAAACTTTTTACTTAAGCAACTTAAAGGAAAATCCACACAAAGCCATGCATTTGCATGTATAGCAATATGTATGATGGTAATATTGGTATCGGCTGGGGAGGGACAAGAAGCCAAATGGAGGGTGGATTTTTAATTTTACTAACAAATTGGGGGATTTGTTTCCTATCCCAGTCCTCAAGCCTTTTTTCCCTATTAAGCCACCCCAGTGTGATCAGCCTGATTGGCTGATGAAATGGTAAGAAACTGTCACACAGTGATGTTCTTCCTCTTCCAGGATTAATCATAATCTCATGAAAGAGTTGATTTATAGAATTAATCAATGACTTACATAGTTGTTTTAATATCTTCATCATAGCTGAATGTCAGTATAATTATTTCATGTCATAGCCTGATGATGATGATGATGATGATGATGATGATGGTCTGGGTTTGAATGGCAAAGTTAGAAATGGTGTCAAATATCAAACATTTCAGTTTAATGCCACTTTATTCTTCCACTTCACAGGGGAAAGTAATGAACTTACTTTTGGACTATGATCACTTACAAAAGAGCAGAATGTACAGAGTTAGGAATCCATGTCATCACTTAACTTTATGAGTTAGTAGTTAGTAATAGTTACACCAGTAACAGTCGCACCAAAGAGACTTCCTGTTAATACCAGTTAGAGGATCTGAGGTCATGATCAGATATTTCACAGCAAAGGCAAAAAAAATATCAAAATGTAAATTCAAACAAACTCATGACCCCTCACAATTATCCTGTGACCCTCGAGGGGGGCCTCACCTCAGTCAGCATCCTCGCTATGTACACATTAATGCATCACCGACATGATTTGATGTGACAATACCGTCAGTTCTGCATGTTGGGCTCGTTGGAGGGAGGGGTCAGACATGGTCAGGTGGAGGGGGCTTGATGTATCTGGGTGATCCGTCTCGTGGGCCCCGATCTCCTCATGCCTGCCTCCACAGTAAACTCCAGTATGTTCACTCACTGCACAACAACAGGTCGGAGCCAAGTTGAGGGCCGCAAGCTCATAGTGAGTTCATTTTAACAGAATAAAGAGGGTTCATTTAGCAGAATGATGTTGGATTGTTTGATTTGCTGCTGCTGATTTTCTAATATCAAGTGCTCAAAGTCTGTGATCAAGCTCAGATGCAGAATTTATAAAACATGCTTTATTAGTGAGATTTCCATGACCTGTCTCAAATATGTGCTGTGAAAGTATCAAAGTGTTAAATCCACTGTTACAAAACCCAGCAAACAATGATTTTTTCAGCTCGCCTTGATAGTTTATTTTTAGTAATTTTTGTAACGACGTTTACTTGGACTGAAAACCATCTGTTACTTTGGCCTTACGTGTGGGCTGCTATGACAACTGTGAGCAGGTCTGTCCCTGCAGGAGCCTTCGGTCGTTCACTAAATGTTTTCAAGAACCTGATGAACATTACTAGTTTGAAATTCTCTGCACTGTACAATTAAAAAGTTGAGAAATTTAATAGCTGGCAGGAAAAAACACACACAAAAAAACAAATGTCTGAACTTACTTTGTTGAGTCATGTTATCTCACTTTCCAAGAAAGGAGGAACTATTGAGACACATTATTCCTCATTAAGAGTCAATGTGTGTGTTTCTCAAGGAGTCATGTGTCAGGGTGGCACTAGTCTACTGTAGGATACAAAGCGCTGAGCTTTAGGGTAAAAAAAAAAAAGTGAAAAAAGAGACACAGGAGTTGAGCTATGCTATATGCAGAGTTCGACTGTGCATGTAAGTGTACTGACTGACTTTGGATTGGGAGGCTTAGGGTTTGAATCCCAGTCACAGCTAATCTTTGCCTGAGTCAACAAGCAGATGATGAGCTTGCTTTCTTATAATGTATGGTTGTGAAAGTACATCGGTTGCAGAATATTTCAGTTACAGGACTGACATTATTAGTAAGTATAATCAGGAGGTGTAATTTAAGATAATACTATTGTGGACCTGAAGATTCAACACAAGCAGTTGGATAGCTCAGTGGGTAATGCCAGTGACTTTGGACTTGGAGGCTGGGGTTCAAATCAATGAATATAGAGCAATGATGTTACTGTTTGATCAACATGATCTAACGAAGACAATCTTTTTTTTTGTTTTTTCCAAGAACAAATAGGCTAGTTATGAAAAGTATTTCTATCTGTAATCACAAGGAATTGTATTCTGCATCATTATTAAGAAGTGTTATCAGGAAGTGTGTTCCTGGTGGCACAGGATCCTATACCCATGGTTTCAACAATCCTTGAAGATCTCTGTCTTCCAATAACGGTCCTCTGGATCAAAAGGGTTCTTACTGGAACCCTTAGTGTTACCAAGAACCCTTGAAAAACTCTTTCTTCAGAAAAGGGTTTTCAGAAGCAAATGGATCTGTGTAGAACCTCAGCCCTTCTAGAAGAACCTTTTTGGAACAATTCTTTCTAAGAGAGTAGTATGACTGAGGTGGAGTCAGAGGCCCCAGTCTTCTAGTCCCAGTCTGCTCAAGTCTGTTTTGGAGGTGGACTCCCAGAAGTGTTTTGACTTTCATTTCTTGATGCAACCATATCAAGACTGTGTTTGAATCTGTGAACAAATGCTGTTTGATATTTGTTTTGTGGTCTTTATGGGTTCAACTTTCACCATAAAAAGGTGTGTCACAATCCCGCATATTCTTCAGGATGTCATCATACTGGCCTGGGATATGACGTTCATGACCTGAATGTGACTCAAACCTGGATGTGAGCTGTACGCTTTCACATTCATGACGTCCTCCGCACATTGTTTCCTCTGAGCTTTTTTCAACACGTGAGAGGGAAGACGTCAATGTCAAAGTCAGAATGACAAGCTTCAGATAATTCTTTTTTTTTTTTCCAAAGACAATGAGAACTCTTCATACGTGGCTTTTCCTCTTCAGCAACCTTGCTTCAATCCACTTCACCATTGCAGCATATGTAATCATTAGTGCTTCACACCACAGCCTCTCCGAGAGACTTTACAGTCAAAACAAGATTCCCCCGCTACTATTTTTAATAGGTAACTTTCCCGCGGTCTCTTTGCATTACTCACGGGGGAATCAAACTGGAGAACTCCAAAAATGGGTCAAAGAAGAGAGTAAGCTGAGTTGACGCTGTATCTGCTCTGTTGAAGATGTTGTAAGAGTGGGTTTGCGACCACTTTTTACAGGGGAGTGTTTTGGTACTTTTAGTGGGCAGTTTCAGACTCAAGAATAGCCCAGTGGTTGCCGAGCGGTATCTGTGATATTAGGAAGTGCTGATCGTGGGTATTCTCCTCCCCACTGACAGAATTCTTAGGTAAGGTTGACATGCAAAGTTTTGGGGTCATATATCCATACCACTTCTGAACCTCTATCTCATTGAGATGCACACATGGATTTAGTTTCTCTATTTGGGAAGAAAGCCTGGAGTAGTTCTGACTTTCAATTCTGCTTTTGTCACAAATGGGATTTATTTTGTAGCATGAAAGTCCATAGAATGACTCTCAATTAACCACAGACAATCCCCACATCCCCAACTGAAAACTAGCTCAATATATCCTCAAAATAAATCAATAGTTATTTCTAAATATCAATTAAAAGCTTATAAAGGAGCTTTGTAGATGTAGACAAGGGTTTATTGAGAATGTATGTGTAAAGTTTGCTCTTTCTGTTCTTTGTGTCTTTGTATCTTATATATGTAATATAAATTGAACTCCAGTTCGTTAGACCCCAGACTCTTGACAAATGTGCCACCAACTTTGTTATAAATTGAAATATGTCATTTTCTTTTGAATGTGACATTGAATATCTAAATCGCATGATTGTAATAGGTGTAACTCTAACAGGAGTTTCCAAAGCTAACAGTGAGCTTTTGAAACTTGTCTTTCAAGGCCACATGGATGACAAGTCCTTTAAGTGAGAAATGTAAATAAGTGGGAATGTGAACATGTATAATAACTTGAGCAAACCTATCACTTTCTTGATCATGCAGACAACAGCTTCAGAACGGTTATCAAATGGTCCCGGAAGTGTGTTGCTCTTTAATACAGATGTATGGTTGGCCTGGTAGGTCAACATACAGCACTGATTTTAACTAAGTGATGTTACATTGAAAACCAGTAATCTTTCAAACATTTTTACACTAAAGAACAGCAGCATACACAACCCCTGATACGCCAGCAGTATATAACAAAAATTAATATTATATTGCTCATATGTATACTTAGCTATAGATCTAGGCTATTCATGGCTCTCCTTGGTTCAACACTTAGCATTGCGTATAGTGCTTAATGTAATACTTGTAATACTGTGATAATGTAATACTCATTCAATCATTTAGATTTATCAGAATTTTTGGTGACTTTTTTTTCAAAACCTCTCTTCGTTATGCTTTCTGTTGTGTCATATTCTGTTACATATTTACTTGTAGATTCAAACTGAAGTTGTATAGTCCTACATTTTCTGTCTCTGTCTTTTTGCTCTATGTCTTGTATAATGCTGTATTATCGACAAATCAAGTTTTGATTATTTAGTTTGAGCCCTTCCTATTCAGTCTCTGGGGGCATATTTATATTTTTCTCTATTTAGGTTGTACAGATACATCATGTAATGTATTTCCCAGGATCTCTGTAGCTGTGCTTTGCGTGGGTGTTCTTTAACCTCTTGATCAGCTGTTTGTCATCATGTAATGCTGTTGTCACTGCCACACCTCTGTCTTTAGGAGTGTCACAGGAGAAGTCTTTCACATTAAGTAACTGTGGATTGTCTTTGTCAATCGGACTTCATATCTTCACATCCAAAGTGATTATTACGCTAATGATGGCTAACAGGTGAAACACATTTGTTCTTAAACTATTTATCTGTGAGTGCGAGTATAAGCTTAGTGAAGCCTAAATTGTGAGAGGTTTTCATAAAGTTGCGCAATTTCCTTTTTTCTCAGTTTCTTCATGGTTGGTTCTCATGGCCAAAGGGCTCAATCCCACGCAGCCCCTTATCACACACTCATCTCATCAGTGGAACTGGAATTACAACTCATATAAGTGAAAACTTGATAATATTATAACTTACATGTCAATGCACTGCATTAACCGCATTACATCCTATTACACACATTATTCAGCATATTTATAGCAGTTCACCATCCACTGACTTCCTTCCAGGCTTCCTCTTGCTTTCGTTTTGGCCTCTGTTCCTCCCATGCTGCTTCCACTGAAATTCTTATTACTGAGAAAGGGAGGGAACCAGTCTTAACACAACTCTTTTTTTGTTTGCACTTTCATTTCAAGGGTTTGTATGTCTGAAGTAATCACATAGGCTGTCCTCTCTTCCTTATTTCATTCATTCAGGGTAGGCACTATCAAACTTCCCATTGGTCTTTCCAAACCACATTTTAATTTCATACTGGGAATCTAATATCTAAATTAGACAGATCCTCTTTTACTTTCATTATCAGTTCCATAATGTCAATTTTGCCCTTACATATTGCATGTACTGTGTGTTTTAATCCTTTGAAACCTTTTTATCAGACCAGGATTGTATATTTCTATCTCGTTGTATATATAGTCATTCTTTACATGAGGACATACATGTCATAGTGTTGTATAGCCTACACGTCATATCCACAAATCATGTAATACTATACACAACTAAACATACACCAATATAATTATTCTCTCTATATAACATAAATATTATATATAAATAGCAGTTTTATGATTTTCTAAAAAAAAATGATCTAAGAAACCACCTATAGTAATAGACAGATGGGAATATCTGTATTTTGGGTAATAGAGCCATCCTATTGATGCAACTGGATCTGTCTAATAGAAGCAGATGACAAAAGCATGAGTAATCTAGTAGGAATTCTTTGGCAACATTTTAGTCGGCAAATTTAAGCCATGTCATCCTCCACCCTGAACACTGCCTTTATTATTACAGTATAGTACAGAGAGATGGGAAAGTCAGGGAGAGAGAAAGGGGATGACACACAACACAGCAACAGGTAGGACTGAAACCCATGGCCATTATAGGTAGCACAACGCCTATGTATGACAAACCCAATGTCTATTTTTTTTTGTTTTATTTTATTATTCTGTCAACTTTGAGAATGTTAAACAGTTAGTGTCTATTATGTTGCATAATGAAGTGTAATTTTTTACTTAAGCCTGTGAGGTCAGAAATTTGAACAAATGTAGATCACATGTACGATCATTAAAAAAATATTGTAGTATATAAGTTTCACATTCAGTACTTCCTCTGTGGCTGAGCTGGAAGATTAAATGTGAAAATCTGTAGTTCACGGTTCCTGCAGCTAGGTGGCAGTCAGGCAGCAGCAACGACTGGATGTAGGCTACATTCATTCTCTGGAAGGGTGACATACTGAGGCAGCAGCTTGGAGAAGACTGTGCAGTGCTTTGCCCACGCACTACAGCAATAATATATGACCCTCGTACTGAACAGAAATTGCTTGAGGGCCTCTGTGGACGTGGCATTGTGTGTACTGAACTTGAGTTTCTGCTTATGTACACCTACACATGAACATCACTGTGCAATACACATTACTGTGCAACCTACTGTTAAGTATTCATCATCTAATGGCTTTTTAATGGTCTCAGCTGGAGTGTTAGAAATGCCCTGAAGTTGTAGCTACTTATTTAGAAGAAAAAGTTTTGCATGTGTGTGTTTGTGTGTTATGAAGGTGTAAACTAACACTAGGCAATGTAAGTTTATGATCATGCTAGATAAGCTCTCTGTAGCTAGGCTGTAGGTGCTTTGAGCTAAATAATAAAATTAGCATGCTAGCATACTGAATATGACATAGTTTTTGAAGTGTTTACTACTCTTGATTGGGTGTGTTAGCATGCTAACGTTAGCTAGTTAGCATTCAGTATAAAATGCAGAGGCTAAGTGACTAAAATTTGATATTCCCATCCACAGCGCTGTGGCTTCAGCATTCAGTAAAAGAAGCAGGAGCTGTTTGATGGTGGGAGCCTTTATTTTGTTTTTTTGCACAGTCTTTACTGTCATGTTGAGTTTAGCCTTTAGTTCAGTATGGCAGTTCTCCTCACATTGGCTTCCCCTCTGTTTCTCCCCTCAGTTTCCCCTTTCCTGTGTTTTCACCACTGCCCTCCTGATACCTCTCTTCCCTGCCATTGCTCCTCTCATCCCTCACTCTCTCCACTCCTCCCCAACTTCCCTTTGTGTCTTTCTCTCAAGCCACTCTGTTCTTGTCTCTTCTGCTCTCTTCCCTTCCTTTGGCACTTCTTCTTCTTCTTCTTCTTCTTCTTCCTCTTCCATGGATAAAGAGAGTCCATAGGAGACGAGAGGAACTGTATCTCTGCTCAGTTTGCCACAGGCACTCTTCAATATTTAATCAAGAGTGCATTTGTTTGAAGAGAGCTCTGAATATGTGTGTGAGTGAGTGATAAAGAGAGATGTCTGACCAATGTGTGTGTGGATACTTTATTTGTATGCAGCAGAGAGACAGAGAAGAAAAATAAAGGGAAGTGTATATTTATGTGTGTGGTGACCGTTTTGGGATGAAAGGCTTTCTCCAGTCCGATATGGCAATTGGTTTTTTCTCTCTCTCTCTCTTTTCTCTAACTCTCCCTCCTTTGGCCCTCTTTACTCCACTTCCCCTCCCCCCATCATCCTTCCCTGTGCACCATCAAGTAGCCCTGCTGTACTCTGTAGTACTGTATATGCATTACTGTGTGGGGCTCATTCATTCAAACACAGTACTATCAGGTTTGTTTGATTTTGCTGTGTGTGCATATGTGGCTGTGTGTGCACGTATCAGCGGCTGGCCTCGGTGGTCCCCAGGGACAGCAGAGCGCCGTATTTCATCATCCTCCAGACTCGGCAAAAGAAAGCCCTGAGTCCCCTTCTCTTCTTTTGCCTCTTCAGCAATTCGGCAAACACTGACTGTTTAACATCTTTCCCTCTGTCGCTTTCAGGCAGCTGCTCATGCTATGAGCCTGTAAGTACAAAGCTGGCTCTGGTATTCAGATTTTCTTTTTGACCAATTGAAGTTAAAAGTCATGTGCAACATGAAGTCTTCACTGAACTCCTTTGACAGTTTGCTTGTGGACCTCTGTGTAGAAGTCATGCTGATTAGCACACTTCTCCTCAGTCTTGTCTGATGTGATACACATAGGCCTACATGAGCAATGGAGGATGCTACTATGCAGGAATTGTGTTAAATGGTCCAAAGTCTTCCTTTCTGTTTATGTGTGCAAATTCCCTTGCAGGATCTTTGGCAGTATTGCCTGTCAGACATAATATCTGCTCCTCACAGCTGTGCCATACAGTCATAGTTGTTTCACAGCTCCTGCTTCAGCATTGTCCACCAAATCTCAGAAAGCAGCTATCGGAACGATAATCTGAGAAAGGAGTGATGGCCTCAGGCTCTCAGTAATTGTGTTTAGCTCTCCTTCAGCACTTTGGCAGATTATAGCACCCACGAGGCCACAGATGTGATTTTTTTCTCTGCTGCTTTGTAGATCCCAGGCCTTTCACTGTAGAAATACTTTGCTTTGCATTTATGACTGCATGTGTCTCTACAAATGCAGCATGTCAATCCCTCCACAGAGAATTCACTCACCAGCCTCTCTAGTATAACTTAAGATAGGCCTGTAATCTAAATGTAGGTTTAACAGTGTTCAGTCACACAATAACACTATACTTTTATCCAAGAGACAAAGTCAGTTGTCTATGTATATAGTGACTGAACAGACCAGCTTATACATTTATTCTTATAATTAATTCATCTTCTTACCAATTAGGTTCCTGCATGATGACTCTATTTTCTTCCACAGTTAGAACAGTTTTACTTGTTTCACATCAGTTTTCAGCATTTCCATTTTTTCCCATACTTTTTCTGGGAGGTTTGAGATGGGTGGGGCTTAGTGTGGGCTGAGCTGGATGATGATGCATGGGTTCATAGGTCAGTGCTTTTCCCTTCACCAATCAGTATTTGTTTTTATATCTTGCCAGAGCTGCCAATAAAATCTGATCAAAGGACACATACCCACACCATAAAGCTAACGAGCAGTACTTTTACTTTGGTCGCTTCCATATGTGTAGCTAATGCAGTGACACACTGTAGTCAGTAGAGACACCTGATTTAATGGCTCAGTTGTACGGTGGCCAACTTAAAAAAACACAAACATAATAAATATACACATATTATAATGTCACACCATTCAGATATTATTGCAAATGTGTACTCTTATCTTAAAGACTAGTCTTTAGCCAGGCCCGTCACCCATGCTTTGTCAAATTGATGAAGTTGTTTGTTGCTTGTTTGTGCTTTGCATGTGTTTTCTTGTTGCAGTCTGTTGAATTCAGGTATCTCTTCATGCGTCTTTACCTTAATTGTAATAGGACTTTCAAATTCTGCCGTGTGTGCTGTTCAGTGTAGTCATGGTGAACATGGAAAGTCAAGAGTAGAAAACATATGAAAAAAACATTTTTTCACTCCATTCAGACCCACTTGACTTTAATGGCGGAATTAAATGTTAGAGCAAGCTTTTGATCAAAATCAAAATAAGGAGGATTTCTGGATGTGTGTGTGTGTGTGTGTGTGTGTGTGCGTGTGCTATTTGGGCTGTCAAACTGTGTATATGCTGGTCCATTACCTCTGACAGCGATGCTGTTGGTATAATCTGAGTCCCTGAAAGGGGCCAATTATCCCAGATTACAAGTCGTATCAGAAAAGCAGGCTCGACATCTGAGTTACACAACTGAACCCACTGCACTCAAGCTGAACTCTGCTCAGCTTTATGTCAATTGGCGTATCAGGCTCAGATCCTCCTGGATCTTTTGAATTTGACATAATTCTCTTTCATATCATATTCACTTGAATTCTTTAATCAAATTTAATGCATTTTCAGCAACTTCCTAGGCAGGCTGTGCCCTTTTTCGAGCCAAAGAGAATTTCTTCTTGTCCTATGACTCACTGGCTGCTCGTAAAGGCACGGAATGAAGAAGCATGGTTTTGATTTGTGTGCTGCATCTGAAACGTGGCACACATGTTAATCCTGCTAAAGAATTGTGCAAATCATTTTTGTTTGTGGATCCAAATTCAAGATGAGAAAAGTTTTGTTGTTCATCAACAATTGATGGAAATTTGTCTTAAATAAAAACTAAACTAAAAACAAAACTGTACACACATGTAATGCAGGCACAGTCAACTTGCTTGTATTGTGCTCCTACAGACCTAACATGTATTTGTGCCGCTCATTCATTGACACCTTCAGTAACACAAAAAACAATCTGCTACACTGTAAAAACAGATTTTTCAACTGTTTACCAAGTTGTGAGTGTGTGTCAAAGTACCTTGAAATTACAAACCACATTGCTTGTCTTGTGTGACCCAAGAAACACTGAATAATGCATTTTTTAAATGTTGCGTCACTGTACAGATTCTGCAAGGATGTGTCATCTGCCTTTGGAGCAGGAAAGAAAGCCTCAGTCAAGTTTAAAATCTTCTTTGTAAAATCTTTTTTGTAGTGCAGTGACTTTTTTTTTTGAAATCCAGATGGTTAAATATTTTATACAACAAGGACATTTCACTAAATCAACAAAAACATGACATAAATTTATTGGCTGATATTCTGGGGTAAAATGTTCTACTGGAGATTTTGTAGTTAAAAAAGAAAATCAGTGATCCCTGGTGGACAAACTGTGTAACTGCACCACTGTTTCTAAAGTTAGTGGCACACAGACCAATATAATTGGATGGCCAGCCTATTGCTTATTGACTCTACATGGGCACAGTGGGGCTACGTAATCCAGACCTACACAATGGCTAGCATGTTATTTGAACACACAAGGAAGAGCTTGATTTTAAGGTGCTGGCTATTAGCATTGACTGTACAGGGCTGAGTTTCTTTAATGTTTCAGCTCACCTGTCTCAGGTTAAACTGGGAAGCAAAACTCCAGGCTCCACAGCATTTTCACGTAGAATACAATGAATTTAAAAAGCTTTGAATGTACCCCCCCCCCCCGCGCATGCTCACAGGCACTCCTCTGGAGCCGGGAGCCGCGCATGCTCACACACACACACACACACTCCTCTGGAGCCGGGAGCCGCGCATGCTCACAGGCACTCCTCTGGAACCGGGAGCCGCGCATGCTCACAGGCACTCCTCTGGAGCCGGGAGCCGCGCATGCTCACAGGCACGGGGGGCAGCTGAGCTACGGGGAGCCGCGCGCATGCTCACAGGCACTCCTCTGGAACCGGGAGCCGCGCATGCTCACAGGTACTCCTCTGGAGCCGGGAGCTGCGCATGCTCACAGGCACGGGGGGCAGCTGAGCTACGGGGAGCCACGCGCATGCTCACAGGCACTCCTCTGGAGCCGGGAGCCGCGCATGCTCACACACACACTCCTCTGGAGCGGGAGCCGCGCATGCTCACAGGCACGGGGGGCAGCTGAGCTACGGGGAGCCGCGCGCATGCTCACAGGCACTCCTCTGGAGCCGGGAGCCGCGCATGCTCACAGGCACGGGGGGCAGCTGAGCTACGGGGAGCCGCGCGCATGCTCACAGGCACTCCTCTGGAGCCGGGAGCCGCGCATGCTCACACACACACTCGGTCAGCTGTCCCAACGGGCCAATATGAGGGAGTGAGTTAGTGAGTGGGTGTGTGTCTGCGTAGTCTGAAGTCCGGTCCCTGTCCGAGGGCTGGGTTGGCCTGGCTACGAGTCTGAGGTCCGGTCCGGCTCCCCGTAGCTTCTCACAGCGGTCAGCTGTCTCAACGGGCGGATATGAGGGAGTGAGTGAGTGGGTGTGTGTCTGCGCATGCGCGGCCGGGGCTCCCCCTGTCGAGTGCTGGCTTAGCCTGGCTACGAGTCTGAAGTCCGGTCCGGCTCCCGTAGCTTCTCACAGCGGTCATCTGTCCCAACGGGCCAATATGAGGGAGTGAGTGAGTGGGTGTGTGTCTGCGCAGTCTGAAGTCCCGTCGCTGTCCGAGGGCTGGGTTAGCCTGGGTATGAGTCTGAAGTCCAGTACGACTCCCCGTAGCTTCTCACAGCGGTCAGCTGTCCCAACGGGCCAATATGAGTGAGTGAGTGAGTGAGTGTGTGTCTGCGCAGTCTGAAGTCCGGTCCCTGTCCGAGGGCTGGGTCAGCCTGGCTACGAGTCTGAAGTCCGGTCCAGCTCCCCGTAGCTTCTCACAGCGGTCAGCTGTCCCAACGGGCCAATATGAGGGAGTGAGTGAGTGGGTGTGTGTCTGCGCAGTCTGAAGTCCCGTCGCTGTCCGAGGGCTGGGTTAGCCTGGGTATGAGTCTGAAGTCCAGTCCGACTCCCCGTAGCTTCTCACAGCGGTCAGCTGTCCAACGGGCCAATATGAGTGAGTGAGTGAGTGGGTGTGTGTCTGCGCAGTCTGAAGTCCCGTCGCTGTCCGAGGGCTGGGTTAGCCTGGGTATGAGTCTGAAGTCCAGTCCGACTCCCGTAGCTTCTCACAGCGGTCAGCTGTCCCAACGGGGCAATATGAGGGAGTGAGTGAGTGGGTGGGTGTGTGTCTGCGCAGTCTGAAGTCCGGTCCCTGTCCGAGAGCTGGGTGAGCCTGGCTACGAGTCTGAAGTCCGGTCCGGCTCCCCGTAGCTTCTCACAGCGGTCAACTGTCCCAACGGTCCAATATGAGGGAGTGAGTGGGTGTGGTGTCTGCGCATGCGCGGCCGGGGCTCCCCCTGTCCGAGGGCTGGGTTAGCCTGGCTACGAGTCTGAAGTCCGGTCCGGCTCCCGTAGCTTCTCACAGCGGTCAGCTGTCCCAACGGGCCAATATGAGGGAGTGAGTGAGTGAGTGGGTGTGTGTCTGCGCAGTCTGAAGTCCGGTCCCTGTCCGAGGGCTGGGTTAGCCTGGCTACGAGTCTGAAGTCCGGTCCGGCTCCCCGTAGCTTCTCACAGCGGTCAGCTGTCCCAACGGGCCAATATGAGGGAGTGAGTGAGTGAGTGGGTGTGTGTCTGCGCAGTCTGAAGTCCGGTCCCTGTCCGAGGGCTGGGTTAGCCTGGGTATGAGTCTGAAGTCCGGTCCGGCTCCCGTAGCTTTTCACAGCGATCAGCTGTCCCAACGGGGCAATATGAGGGAGTGAGTGAGTGGGTGTGTGTCTGCGCAGTCTGAAGTCCTGTCGCTGTACGAGGGCTGAGTTAGCCTGGGTATGAGTCTGAAATCCAGTCCGACTCCCCGGAGATTCTCACAGCGATCAGCTGTCCCAACGGGCCAATATGAGGGAGTGAGTGAGTGGGTGGGTGTGTGTCTGCGCAGTCTGAAGTCCGGTCCCTGTCCGAGGGCTGGGTTAGCCTGGGTATGAGTCTGAAGTCCGGTCCGGCTCCCCGTAGCTTTTCACAGCGATCAGCTGTCCCAACGGGGCAATATGAGGGAGTGAGTGAGTGGGTGTGTGTCTGCGCAGTCTGAAGTCCTGTCGCTGTACGAGGGCTGAGTTAGCCTGGGTATGAGTCTGAAATCCAGTCCGACTCCCCGGAGATTCTCACAGCGATCAGCTGTCCCAACGGGCCAATATGAGGGAGTGAGTGAGTGGGTGGGTGTGTGTCTGCGCAGTCTGAAGTCCGGTCCCTGTCCGAGAGCTGGGTGAGCCTGGCTACGAGTCTGAAGTCCGGTCCGGCTCCCCGTAGCTTCTCACAGCGGTCAACTGTCCCAACGGTCCAATATGAGGGAGTGAGTGAGTGGGTGTGCACTGTAAAAAAGGATTTGAGGTTTTAGTTACCTCCACTCATTTTCTTAAGTCAGTTCAACTAAGATGTTGGGTGTATTTAAAATATGAAGTTTTACTGTGGCTAACTAATCAGTTCAATCAGAGTAGTTCAGGCAAATTAGATTTCTCAGTTGACTTAACTATGTACCTGTAGCCCTTGCAAAAATGCATAGGCAACCCCACAGAATCAACAGGGCTATCCACAACCGACAACGCCATGTGCCACAAGAAACTTCCTTTTTGGATCAGGAGCTCCCAAGGTAAGAACAAACTTTAACTGTGCTTATATTTATCGAAATGCTTGTTACATTAAGTATTGAAAAGTTAACTAGATAAATTGTCCCGGGTTGTCAAACCTTGCAGTTGTAGTTTTTAGTAGCTTAAAAGGCCAAACATTGTTTATCGCCAATTTTAAACCTTTGTGTCACTATAGTTAACATAGCTAAACTGTTGGTTTGTGCCTCATCATTTAGTGGGTGGTTTTAAGTGCAGAAAATTGTTTTGGTTTGTCTTTTTTGCAAGTGAATGAATCATAAGAAACGACAGGCTAACTGTTAGCTAGAATGTGCACATTTCTGCAGTAAACAACTCATGCACTTCTTAATAATTAAGCTCAGTAGATTTTATCATGGTAAACTTTACAGCGTGTTAACAAAGTGATTAACTCTGTTGCTAACATTATCTGGTGATGTTAGCAGTATAGTTATAGCAAAGCTGATCAATAGCAAAATATTCATAAAGTTGACTTGGGAGAAAACCATTGGTGACAGTGACATGATCCACTAGAAGGAAGATGTATCACTCTTGGATTTGTTGGGACTTGAGAAACACTCAGTTGATTTGTGGTTTTACAGTGGTGTTACAGAGTGGAGGTTCTTCCTTCGCAAACTATCTTTGAACAAGTACCGACAGAGGCGTGCAGAGTACACACAGACTGACAACAGCTAAGTTTAACATAAGCCTGTCTTGCGTTGCTACCGACAGAACTAATATCAATTAGTGACAGCTGGGGATATTACGGTTCGTGTGTCACGGTAAAATTCCCGACGGTGAAGGTTACCGTTTAAGTTTAATTACCATGATAACCGCTTTCGATAACCACGGTGTAAATGAACTCGCGCGAGACTTTAAGTCTTCCTACGCAGGCGCAGCGTGCAACGTGTGTTATGTAGTGAAGACATGGCGGAGGGTCGCTGGTCATATTTTATCTTCTGCCGAGGGGCTGTACAGCCGAAGTTAGCAGCTCTGTTTGAAGAAGTGACACAAAAACTCGTTGCAAGCGGCGACAATAATAAAAACACTCTCACGAGACGGAGACGAGGCAAGCACGTCCTGTGTTGATTAAGTTAGTGAATGAAAACTTAAGCTGTTTTCAGTGGTGGACAAACTGGCTCGTTTGTCGTTATAGAACTAGATCATAAAAATATGTTTTGCTGCCTTCATTTAAGCTCCGTTCACTAGAGGAGGTATGACCAATCAGATTGATCGAGACGAGTGCCGTCATGACGACAGACAGCCTGATACTTCTATAAGTAATAGAAGAAATATATAATATCAGTAGATTATTTAGAGAATAGACTATATATAAAGTAAATAGTGAATATAATAAGTGTCTAGAGATAAGAGCCAAAATAGAGTATTAATAATTTACAGTAATAGTAATAGTAACAGTAATACTTTTTTAAAATCTAAAATGGGCTGTTTTTTACTGGTCAATGTTGATTTTTCTCTGTTTTGATAAGGTTTGACTGTGATACTATTTCAATACATAATAAATCTATGATTTAAATATAAATCTTGGTGACATTATTTCAGTTTATTTCAACATTTTGAAGACATTTTAAAAATATGCTGCATACCGATAACTGTGATAATTTTGGTCACTATTACTGTTACATCCCTAGTGACAGCTGATACGCACCACTGGCTACTTTGTTATTTTAACCACAAAAAGTGACACTTGGCAAGAAGCTGCAACTGAATGTTTCCTACATGGTTTTGTTAATCGTTATTAGCTTAGTGAATCTGTATAAGTTATCTTTCCAACCTGATTGTCTGAACTCAGAGTCGCTCACCACTGCACCTAATTAATATTTCACATTCACATGCTATTTTTCACAGGGATGCAGTACTGAAGAGGCCAGAGGCTGTTTAAAGGAGAGGAGCTGCAACACCATCAGGCCAAGGTGAAAAAAACACAGCAGAGTAACTACTTAATGACAGGATTGAGTTTTTATTTGATGTTAGATTATACTGAGCCATTCAAATATTCCTTGACATAACATCACAATAACAAATCTTGCTCTTGGAACATCTCTACAGATAGCAAATGCAACTGGAAATATTTTTTAAGCATGAAGTTATTAGCTGATGTCTAGCCTGGGCTTGAGCATGTTTTTAGGTCTATGAAACAATAACATCAGGGCAGGAGCCAAAGTGGAAACAGAGCTGTCAATAAATTTCACATGACTTACAAATTTTTAGTACATCTATTTAAGATTACTAGTTTATTCACCCTATTTTTAAACCTAATTTCGAGTCATCAGTGACATTCGATAGCAACTTGTGTTTGCAACTTTGTTTATGGGTGAAGGCTTTGCACTGTAATGCTTAGCTTGCTGAGATTAATTCCTGCAATTGAATATTACGAGTGAAAAATTTAAAGCTATGACGTGATCTTTTGGTACATTAATGAATGAAAGAAAGCCCTTTTACAATAATGTATAGACTTAGCTCAAAATATAGAAATGTCAATCTGACGTTGACTTTATTTTTTCTTTAGAGCTGGAAGCTGCACTGGGTTCTATGGAACAACCAGTCTTGTGAGTCGTATGAATTGGATCTGCAAGTTCTGCACATTTTCTTCCGCCAACCAACGTAGCATTCTAAGGCATTACAAGATAAGACACGGACACTATAATAGGTCTTGCCCCTTGCCTTGCATTTACAATGACTGTGTATGCTCTTTTAAGACACAAGTTGCTCTTAAAAATCACTTGCTGAGACATAGTTCATCAGTGGTTCATCAATCTCAATCAGCTGTTGTTTCCACTGAATCTCCGTCCAATGTAATAACTCATCGGCTACAGTGTGAATTGTGTAATTTTTCAGAGCCATGTACTCTTAAGCAATACTTCGCTCATTTGGGAGCTCATTTGAAAAGTAAGGAAACTGTTAACTGTCCTTTTGAGCTGTGTCGTTTTAAGTCTGGTGTGTATTCTACCTTTACTGGGCACAAAAGTAGGTATCACTGTGATTCTGGATTAGAAAAAATAAGACCTGAATTAATTTGTGATCACAGTCTAGAAAGAACCAGTGGGGAACAAACAGAAGATGTGGTTTCATTAGATCATGATAACCCTACATTTGATGACAGTGAAGATGATGGCGAATCAATTAGGCATAGACTTGCATCCTTATTCCTACGTATGCAAACAATTTTGCATGTGTCCAAGTCAGCTACTCAGGAAATAGTAAATGAACTGTATGAGATAGGTGTTTTAGCAGGAGAGTTTACCAATAGGTCAATTGAAAAGGTGTTAAGGGAACATAATTGCAACACTGACAACACTGTTTTAACTGTGGTGAAGGAAACACTGCAGGAAAGTAGTCCTCTTTGTTTACTTTCAAAAACAGGACCTTTTGGCACTGACTACAAGAGATCATTGTTTTTCAGAAACAATTTTCCCGTCATTGAGCCGTGGAATATATTTTGGACGGTAGTACCAAAAAAGACATTTGTATATGTCCCCATTCTAAGTGTTTTAACAGAGTTACTCAATAGAAATGATATTCTAGACAAAGTGTTAATTGAAGAGTCAATTACTTCACAGTCTGATCATTTAAAACATTTAGAGATGGTTTATTTTTCAAAGAAAATCCGTTGCTCTCCAGAGAGGAGCTGTCAATTGCTCTTGGACTGTATTCAGATGACTTTGAAATATGCAATCCTTTAGGTACTTCTAGAAGAAAACATAAGGTGTGTGCTGTGTACTGGGTCATAGCCAATTTGCCTATCAATACCGATCATCTCTACAATCTATATACCTTGCAGTGCTGTGTAACAGTAATGATGTAAAAACATTTGGCTATGAGAGGATTCTTGAGCCCCTTATAAAAGACATACAGATACTCGAGAACCAAGGTCTGTTCATCCAGAGGTTAGGAGCAAGTGTCAAAGGAACAGTGCTTTTTGTTTCTGCTGATAACTTAGCAGCTCATTCACTTGCTGGTTTTCAGGAATCATTCACTGTTGATAAATTTTGCAGATTTTGTTTAGCAAGCCGTTGTGATATTCAGACAACTGAAGTCAGGGGAGGTTCATTTCCCCTCAGGACAAAGTTGACTCATGAGGCAAATGTTTTGGAGGTTATACAAAACCAACATGGAATGATTGTAAATGGTGTTAAAAGTGATTCTGTTTTGAACAAGTTGACTTACTTTCACACTACTACAGGGTTCCCACCTGACTTTTTGCACGACCTCTTGGAGGGAATTGTGCCTGTTGAACTTAGCTTGTGTCTGAGTAGGTTGATCTCAAATAAGTACTTTACGCTGGATGAATTAAATTCTGCTATTCAGAATTTCCAATACTTATTCTCTGATAAGACTAACTGCCCCAACAAAATACCCCCGAGTTTCAGAATCAATGGGTCAATTGGAGGAAATGGACATGAGAACTGGACTTTGTTAAGACTGCTTCATTGATCATTGGTGAACTAATCCCAGAGAATGACAAAACATGGGGTGTGCTTCTTGAATTGAAGGACATAGTAGAACTCTTGGCATCATCCTCTTTCACACAGCAGTCACTCTGTTATTTGGAAGATAAAATCTCAGTCCACAGGCAGTTGCTCCAGGAGGCCTTTCCTGACTATAAACTGAGGCCAAAACACCATTTCATAGAACACTATCCCTACCTCATCAGTTGCTTTGGACCTTTGCTGGACTGTTGGACAATTCGCTTTGAAGCAAAGCACAGCTTTTTCAAGAAAGTTGTACGTGATGTGAACAATTTTAAAAACATTTTGCTAACATTAGCTACAAGACACCAGCATATGTTAGCTTACTTCCTTGACATGCCCAGCCTTTTCAAGCCACCAGTGGAGGTTGGCAGTGTGTCTCTGGTTTCGCTGGACATTTTGGATAATTCTGTCAAACAGGCTATCAGACTGAAATACAAGGATGTTAAGACTGTGTCTCTTGCCACTAGTGTCATTATACATGGCACAAAATACTCAGAGGGGATGTTTGTTTCATTAGGGAGCACAAGCGGACTGCCTGATTTTGGGAAAATTCTTAAAGTGCTGATTGTAGGCAACAAGGCATCATTCATCATTGAAGGCTTTTCAGCATGGTATTTGGAGCACTTCAGATGCTATGAACTGACCAGGAAACTTTCCACAGACCTTGAAGTTGCAGACCCACAAGAACTGAACAACTTCTACCCACTGGCCCCTTACATGGTGCGAGGAAGACTGATGGTCTCACCGAAGGTGTTTTTACTTCACTGAGGTAACTCCTTTTATGATGAAAATGTTGCATGAATTGGTAAATCATTAATGTCCAAACTTTCTCAATTGAAATTTGTTTAGCTGTTTAAGTGGTATTTTGCATTTCAAATTGAAAGGATAATTGACGTTCATTACACACTCGGCCTTATTTCTTGGCATTTTGGCTGCTTATGTCATCTGACATTGATGTTGCCGTGTTTCTAGAACTCTGCAATCAACTTTCTGACTAATTTTTTATTATACCAGAAGTTTAAAAAAAAATACATCCCTGAATTACACTAAAAACTGAATCCAACCCATTTTTGTTCTAATAGTATCTCTCTTCTGTTACGTAGCCAGCATGTTGCTTCACATCATTCTTGCTGATGATGACATCCGACGGGTCCAGATTGAAACTCTTCCAGAGACAGTGGATGAATTGAAGACTACTCTCAAGAGCAAGCTCAATCTGGAGGGTGATGTTGTTATCCAATTTCAAGATCCAGAGTTCAACAATGAGCTCTGCAACTTGACAGATATGTCTGAGTTACCCACAGAGAGACCAAGACTGAAGGTAATACTAAAGGCACCACCCATTACGCCGCCCTCTGTATCTTCATTGGACAGTGGTTCTGACACACTTAGTATGTCCTCAGCATCCTCAGTATGTTCAACCTCTCGTTCCAAGCAGTGGCCTGACCATTTCATCATACCCACTTTCACTTATGATGTTGAACTTAAACTCAGAAAAGGAAATGAAGCCTATGAAAAAGATGGCTCCCTACTTACTGTGACTGCTGCTATGAAGAGAGACATACTTGACAGGGTAGGAAGTGCTATGTATAAGTACAATGCATATCCAACATCTAAACAAATTGAGGATGTTGCCAAAGCCCTTATTGAAAAGCATCCCTGTTTGAAAGAGCCTGGTTCTTCACATGGGTGGTACTGCTGGAAGTTCAGCCTCACCTTTAAGATGGGCAACCTCCGTCAGAAGTACCGCATTGCTGGATGCCCAGAGCTTGCAGTCAATCAAAAGAGGTCAGCAGACACGTCAACTGGGAACAGGAAACTAAAGAAAGCAAAACGGTCCGAGCTCAACTACTTGCCAGATATTCCTGAAGGGAGCTCTCCAACAGTCTTGAAAGTGAGAGAATGGCTCTGATGGACGAGATGAAGAAAAAGAAGAAAGATGCGAAAATGATTGATGCTCTGATGGAAAACACCTTTGCCTTGCGAAGGAAGGAGATTGTTGATGGTGAACCTCCTGTGTCTGAAATTGAGGACCGATGGCCTGCACTGTTCTCAGTAAGACAGGTAGATAATAGTTTTGTAGATAATCTTATCTTTTTTCCCCTTTTTAATCTCAGCTTTACAAATACCATGATTTGCAGTCATTCAATCTTAGATTAGACTTTGAGTTCTGTTTCTGTTTGTGTTAATTAATTTAGGAAATTTATTTTCCTTTTGCATTTCAACTTCGTTTTCCCACCTGCAGAATTTTAAATTTTGATTGCCTGTAAGGGCTAAAACTAGCCCAGCAGCAACCTCTTTGCTCAACCTTATATACTTACCTACTGATCTGCTGCACTTACCTTTCTTTGGATCATTTAACTCTCTTTATACTTACTGTCATATAGACCTACAAAGAAGAATCCAAACAAACATTTGGAACTTTTATTGCACTACCCAACCATTAAATATGCTTTCTGTCATCCCAAAGGACATTATTGCTATTGTAATGTTGTTCCATGTTGTAATGTAGTTCTATGCTGTTATGTAGACCATATTGATATATCACAAGGCTTTACTTATGTATGTATGTATTTTATCAGTGTGTTTCATGTTGTCAGCATACCATTGACATGTCATTTGTTCTTCTCCTTCCAGATTGGTGCAGAGTTTATGCGGCTTGTTTCTGCTGATCTCTACAAGTCTTTCTTTGATGGACTCGATAAGTATGCCCCAAGACTGCTGGAAATGTACAGAGTCCGAAGTAGTAGCAGTTCTGACCTGCGCAGTCTGCTTCAGCCACTTGATGTACAGGTAAGGATAGTCTGAGTCCGATGGTAGCCGATCCATTGATCACAATCCCTCAACCATCAGCAAAAATAACATTGTGTCACTTGCAAATCTAATGTGATGGAAAGCTGTTAAGTGTTTGCTGGATCTAAACAAAATCATGGTCTCTGAACAACACAATTAAATGGACACTTTCAATTCTTGGAAAACTTACAATACAATTTTGATAATGTATATGAAATAATTAATTACTATACATGGAAGTCTATACAAAGGACTATGTTGTGTTAGCTGGCAGAATCAAACAGCACTTTTGGAAACTACTCAGGTCATTCCACTCATCTGGTATGCAAGCACAGACAGGGTTTTTTTTACTGTGGTACAGACATTGCATGGTAGTAGTCGTAGCTTTCACTAATAATTATTACTAGACAGTTAGACAACACTACTAAATGCTCACCAAACTATATAGTGGACTGTAGAGTAAATAATATGCAATTGAAAACCTCATCAGTAAAGTCATCAGAGTTTTAAGTATCCCTACCCTTTTGCTATTCTCTCCTTGGTAATGTTGTTTTGTTTGTACTGTATTGTGCCACGTTTCAACCTATTTCAGCAGGAATTACATTATGGAAGGTCTTATAATGATACTGTACATCATATATCCAGTATAGCTGGATTTTGATAGAACAGCCATGTCCCTTTTTAGTGTGTACCTGATTGTGATCTAGCTAAATCTGTTCTAAGCCACAGTATAGCTTCTCAAATATCAAGTGACTCAGCATCAGCTCCAGTCTTCTCAGAAATAAGACTGCTACAGTTGTGACAGTTTGTCTTCTGTTATTGTTGTTCTTGTGTATTGAGGGTTCAAACCAGAAGAGAAGAGCAGCTGCTTTGCTTGGACTTCCATATTACCTGAAGGAGGATCCAACAGTTTCATCTGTGTCTGTGAGGTGTGTGAGTTAATTTTCAATGTGCCATGGCATTTAGTGTATGAAATATACAGTACTGTGCAGAAATTTTAGACAGGTATGAAAAAAATGCTGTTAAGTAAGAATGCTTTCAAAAATGTAATTTTTTTTTATCAATTTACAAAATGCAAAGTGAGCAAACAAGAGAAAAATCTGAATCAAATCAATATTTGATGTTACTACCCTTTGCCTTCAAACCAGCATCAATTCTTTACAGCATTTTTTCAAACCTGCCTAAAACTTTTGCACAGTACTGTATATCTGTCTCAAGCTAAAGTATGTTGTTTACACTAAGGGGAATATTCAAACCTAAGAATATTAAAATATTATTGAGAATACTAAAATATGTTTTAATCTGTTATTTTATTTCATTTACATATTAACTCCAATTTGTGTCCCTGATATTTGGTATAAAGAAAACTTGTAAGATAACGAGCAAAACAGGAAGTAACAGTATTCAGTCTTCTCTACAGCTAAAGCCTGTGCCAGTTGTCTTCCAAAACCTACACACATACTTAACAAAAACTGTTTCACTAAATTTGTGAGACATATCCCTCTGTTGAATATCTTTTTTCTCTCATCCTGTCTCTGGTTTGGGTAACAGGGATACAGCCTAGTACTAGACTAACACTAAATTATTAATAATTTGAAATATCTGATGTCTGATAACTAATATCTAGGGGTCCTGAAGACTTGAATTTTTAATTTAACTGGCAGTACTTTGTGTTAAATGTATCAAAATACTGCCTTTGTCATTGTGTCTTTACCAACATAAAGCAGTAAATTAAGTATGGTATGGTGATGGCACATTTTACATCCTTAATTACTGAATACTTCATTATTTTCCTTAGACTCCCAGTTCAGAAGAGGAGGCTACAAAAGGAGTGAACATTGGCCTTCTCATTGTTGTGGAGGAAGGTGGAAGCAAGGAAGAGTTGCTGGCAAAAGAGGTGATCGATGTTGGTGTTGTTCTGGAGGAGCACATCATTCTGCATGACCAAAGAGATGTTCCTAATGCCTTTGCAACACTGATGGGTCTTCTGTACTGCCTTAACATAGACTATCCCAAAGGACTGAAGTATACATTTGAGCTAGTACAGAAAGTTTTCATGGGCATCGGTGGTGGCAATTGTTCAGCCAAAGTTCATGGACTCCGAAACAAGATGCTTCGAGGCAAAGAATAGTTAACTGACTCCGATACAAGATGCTTCAAGGTAAAGTGTAAGCAAGTTGGCCAAGTTAGTGGCAGCTATCCTTTGGTCTGTTCAAGTTATACAAATGTTGCACTACACATGACATGATTAAGACACTCAACAAAATGCCTACGATAAAAAGAAGGCCTGTAAGTCACAGAAAAGATGTTCGACAGATGTTATATAGAATGTGGTACATTGTTTATTGAGAGATAATCTGCGACTTAAAAGATTTTTATACCTTGACAGTTGTTGTTCTATGATAAATGCACAGTAAAGCTATTCTGCATTGTTTTATATAAATGTTAATAGTGAGAAACATGTTAAATATGTTGTATTGTCCTATTCAGCTATGGCTGATGGTGTTGGTGTAAAATACTATATAAGTTCATACCAAAAAGACCACTGTTGGTATTGAAATTTAATAAAATAGCATTCTGAATGTTCTTTGCTGTCGATGAATCAATTTAATGCAGGACTGGTTAGCATATAGAAACTTAAGTTGTGTGGGCAAACTATGCAGTTGAATTTTTGAATAAACTTAGCATTGCAACTAAGATTAACTATTCCTGAAAAAGTAACCTGGCTGCCTTAAAATGATAAGTTAATTCAACAAGATTTTTAGTTGAGCCAACTTTAATTGGTATGTTTATATAATTAAAAATAGAAATTGATTCAACAAAATGCTTAGTTGAAACAGCTTTTGTCTTTGTGTTTGCACAACTCAAGATATCAATACAACTTTGTTGGTTTTACTAGTCATTCTCTGTTGTCTCAACTATGATTTAGGTTTGTACAACCTGGAATGTGTTGTTGGTATCACTAAAAGATCGAGTTGATTAAACCTAATGTATAAAGTTGATGGGACTATTTTGTTTAGCTGATCTTACTCAACATCTCAAGGCAGCCAGGTTACAAATTATTTTAAGTTAAGATAGCTTGTTATTTTTACAGTGTGTGTCTGCGCATGCGCGGCCGGGGCTCCCCCTGTCCGAAGGCTGGGTTAGCCTGGCTACGAGTCTGAAGTCCGGTCCGGCTCCCCGTAGCTTCTCACAGCGGTCAGCTGTCCCAACGGGCCAATATGAGGGAGTGAGTGAGTGGGTGGGTGTGTGTCTGCGCAGTCTGAAGTCCGGTCCCTGTCCGAGAGCTGGGTGAGCCTGGCTACGAGTCTGAAGTCCGGTCCGGCTCCCCGTAGCTTCTCACAGCGGTCAGCTGTCCCAACGGACCAATATGAGCGAGTGAGTGAGTGGGTGTGTGTCTGGAGCCGGGAGCCGCGCATGCTCACAGGCACGGGGGGCAGCTGAGCTACGGGGAGCCGCGCGCATGCTCACAGGCACTCCTCTGGAACCGGGAGCCGCGCATGCTCACAGGCACTCCTCTGGAGCCGGGAGCCGCGCATGCTCACAGGCACAGGGGGCAGCTGAGCTACGGGGAGCCGCGCGCATGCTCACAGGCACTCCTCTGGAACCGGGAGCCGCGCATGCTCACAGGCACTCCTCTGGAGCCGGGAGCCGCGCATGCTCACAGGCACGGGGGGCAGCTGAGCTACGGGGAGCCGCGCGCATGCTCACAGGCACTCCTCTGGAACCGGGAGCCGCGCATGCTCACAGGCACTCCTCTGGAGTCGGGAGCCGCGCATGCTCACAGGCACGGGGGGCAGCTGAGCTACGGGGAGCCGCGCGCATGCTCACAGGCACTCCCTGGAGCCGGGAGCCGCGCATGCTCACACACACACTCCTCTGGAGCCGGGAGCCGCGCATGCTCACAGGCACGGGCGGCAGCTGAGCTACGGGGAGCCGCGCGCATGCTCACAGGCACTCCTCTGGAAGCGGGAGACGCGCATGCTCACAGGTACTCCTCTGGAGCCGGGAGCTGCGCATGCTCACAGGCACGGGGGGCAGCTGATCTACGGGGAGCCGCGCGCATGCTCACAGGCACTCCTCTGGAGCCGGGAGCCGCGCATGCTCACACACACACTCCTCTGGAGCCGGGAGCCGCGCATGCTCACAGGCACGGAGGGCAGCTGAGCTACGGGGAGCCGCGCGCATGCTCACAGGCACTCCTCTGGAGCCGGGAGCCGCGCATGCTCACAGGCACGGGGGGCAGCTGAGCTACGGGGAGCCGCGCGCATGCTCACAGGCACTCCTCTGGAGCCGGGAGCCGCGCATGCTCACACACACACTCGGTCAGCTGTCCCAACGGGCCAATATGAGGGAGTGAGTGAGTGGGTGTGTGTCTGCGCAGTCTGAAGTCCCGTCGCTGTCCGAGGGCTGGGTTAGCCTGGGTATGAGTCTGAAGTCCAGTCCGACTCCCGTAGCTTCTCACAGCGGTCAGCTGTCCCAACGGGGCAATATGAGGGAGTGAGTGAGTGGGTGTGTGTCTGCGCAGTCTGAAGTCCCGTCGCTGTACGAGGGCTGAGTTAGCCTGGGTATGAGTCTGAAGTCCAGTCCGACTCCCCGGAGCTTCTCGCAGCGATCAGCTGTCCCAACGGGCCAATATGAGGGAGTGAGTGAGTGAGTGGGTGGGTGTGTGTCTGCGCAGTCTGAAGTCCGGTCCCTGTCCGAGAGCTGGGTGAGCCTGGCTACGAGTCTGAAGTCCGGTCCGGCTCCCCGTAGCTTCTCACAGCGGTCAACTGTCCCAACGGTCCAATATGAGGGAGTGAGTGAGTGGGTGTGTGTCTGCGCATGCGCGGCCGGGGCTCCCCCTTTCCGAGGGCTGGGTTAGCCTGGCTACGAGTCTGAAGTCCGGTCCGGCTCCCCGTAGCTTCTCACAGCGGTCAGCTGTCCCAAGGGGCCAATATGAGGGAGTGAGTGAGTGGGTGTGTGTCTGCGCAGTCTGAAGTCCCGTCGCTGTCCGAGGGCTGGGTTAGCCTGGGTATGAGTCTGAAGTCCAGTCCGACTCCCCGTAGCTTCTCACAGCGGTCAGCTGTCCCAACGGGGCAATATGAGGGAGTGAGTGAGTGGGTGTGTGTCTGCGCAGTCTGAAGTCCCGTCGCTGTCCGAGGGCTGGGTTAGCCTGGGTATGAGTCTGAAGTCCAGTCCGACTCCCCGTAGCTTCTCACAGCGGTCAGCTGTCCAACGGGGCAATATGAGGGAGTGAGTGAGTGGGTGTGTGTCTGCGCAGTCTGAAGTCCCGTCGCTGTACGAGGGCTGAGTTAGCCTGGGTATGAGTCTGAAGTCCAGTCCGACTCCCCGGAGCTTCTCACAGCGATCAGCTGTCCCAACGGGCCAATATGAGGGAGTGAGTGAGTGGGTGGGTGTGTATCTGCGCAGTCTGAAGTCCGGTCCCTGTCCGAGAGCTGGGTGAGCCTGGCTACGAGTCTGAAGTCCGGTCCGGCTCCCCGTAGCTTCTCACAGCGGTCAACTGTCCCAACGGTCCAATATGAGGGAGTGAGTGAGTGGGTGTGTGTCTGCGCATGCGCGGCCGGGGCTCCCCCTGTCCGAGGGCTGGGTTAGCCTGGCTACGAGTCTGAAGTCCGGTCCGGCTCCCCGTAGCTTCTCACAGCGGTCAGCTGTCCCAACGGGCCAATATGAGGGAGTGAGTGAGTGAGTGGGTGTGTGTCTGCGCAGTCTGAAGTCCGGTCCCTGTCCGAGGGCTGGGTTAGCCTGGCTACGAGTCTGAAGTCCGGTCCGGCTCCCCGTAGCTTCTCACAGCGGTCAGCTGTCCCAACGGGCCAATATGAGGGAGTGAGTGAGTGAGTGGGTGTGTGTCTGCGCAGTCTGAAGTCCGGTCCCTGTCCGAGGGCTGGGTTAGCCTGGCTATGAGTCTGAAGTCCGGTCCGGCTCCCCGTAGCTTCTCACAGCGGTCAGCTGTCCCAAGGGCCAATATGAGGGAGTGAGTGAGTGAGTGGGTGTGTGTGTCTGCGCATGCGCGGCCGGGGCTCCCGCTGTCCGAGGGCTGGGTTAGCCTGGCTATGAGTCTGAAGTCCGGTCCGGCTCCCCGTAGCTTCTCACAGCGGTCAGCTGTCCCAACGGGCCAATATGAGGGAGTGAGTGAGTGGGTGTGTGTCTGCGCAGTCTGAAGTCCCGTCGCTGTCCGAGGGCTGGGTTAGCCTGGGTATGAGTCTGAAGTCCAGTCCGACTCCCCGTAGCTTCTCACAGCGGTCAGCTTTCCCAACGGGCCAATATGAGTGAGGGAGTGAGTGGGTGTGTGTCTGCGCAGTCTGAAGTCCCGTCGCTGTCCGAGGGCTGGGTTAGCCTGGGTATGAGTCTGAAGTCCAGTCCGACTCCCCGTAGCTTCTCACAGCGGTCAGCTGTCCCAACGGGGCAATATGAGGGAGTGAGTGAGTGGGTGGGTGTGTGTCTGCGCAGTCTGAAGTGCGGTCCCTGTCCGAGAGCTGGGTGAGCCTGGCTACGAGTCTGAAGTCCGGTCCGGCTCCCCGTAGCTTCTCACAGCGGTCAACTGTCCCAACGGGCCAATATGAGGGAGTGAGTGAGTGGGTGGGTGTGTGTCTGCGCAGTCTGAAGTCCGGTCCCTGTCCGAGAGCTGGGTGAGCCTGGCTACGAGTCTGAAGTCCGGTCCGGCTCCCCGTAGCTTCTCACAGCGGTCAACTGTCCCAACGGTCCAATATGAGGGAGTGAGTGAGTGGGTGTGTGTCTGCGCATGCGCGGCCGGGGCTCCCCCTGTCCGAAGGCTGGGTTAGCCTGGCTACGAGTCTGAAGTCCGGTCCGGCTCCCCGTAGCTTCTCACAGCGGTCAGCTGTCCCAACGGGCCAATATGAGGGAGTGAGTGAGTGGGTGGGTGTGTGTCTGCGCAGTCTGAAGTCCGGTCCCTGTCCGAGAGCTGGGTGAGCCTGGCTACGAGTCTGAAGTCCGGTCCGGCTCCCCGTAGCTTCTCACAGCGGTCAGCTGTCCCAACGGACCAATATGAGCGAGTGGGTGTGTGTCTGGAGCCGGGAGCCGCGCATGCTCACAGGCACGGGGGGCAGCTGAGCTACGGGGAGCCGCGCGCATGCTCACAGGCACTCCTCTGGAGCCGGGAGCCGCGCATGCTCACAGGCACGGGGGGCAGCTGAGCTACGGGGAGCCGCGCGCATGCTCACAGGCACTCCTCTGGAACCGGGAGCCGCGCATGCTCACAGGCACTCCTCTGGAGCCGGGAGCCGCGCATGCTCACAGGCACGGGGGGCAGCTGAGCTACGGGGAGCCGCGCGCATGCTCACAGGCACTCCTCTGGAACCGGGAGCCGCGCATGCTCACAGGCACTCCTCTGGAGCCGGGAGCCGCGCATGCTCACAGGCACGGGGGGCAGCTGAGCTACGGGGAGCCGCGCGCATGCTCACAGGCACTCCTCTGGAGCCGGGAGCCGCGCATGCTCACACACACACTCCTCTGGAGCCGGGAGCCGCGCATGCTCACAGGCACGGGCGGCAGCTGAGCTACGGGGAGCCGCGCGCATGCTCACAGGCACTCCTCTGGAACCGGGAGACGCGCATGCTCACAGGTACTCCTCTGGAGCCGGGAGCTGCGCATGCTCACAGGCATGGGGGGCAGCTGATCTACGGGGAGCCGCGCGCATGCTCACAGGCACTCCTCTGGAGCCGGGAGCCGCGCATGCTCACACACACACTCCTCTGGAGCCGGGAGCCGCGCATGCTCACAGGCACGGAGGGCAGCTGAGCTACGGGGAGCCGCGCGCATGCTCACAGGCACTCCTCTGGAGCCGGGAGCCGCGCATGCTCACAGGCACGGGGGGCAGCTGAGCTACGGGGAGCCGCGCGCATGCTCACAGGCACTCCTCTGGAGCCGGGAGCCGCGCATGCTCACACACACACTCGGTCAGCTGTCCCAACGGGCCAATATGAGGGAGTGAGTGAGTGGGTGTGTGTCTGCGCAGTCTGAAGTCCCGTCGCTGTCCGAGGGCTGGGTTAGCCTGGGTATGAGTCTGAAGTCCAGTCCGACTCCCCGTAGCTTCTCACAGCGGTCAGCTGTCCCAACGGGGCAATATGAGGGAGTGAGTGAGTGGGTGTGTGTCTGCGCAGTCTGAAGTCCCGTCGCTGTACGAGGGCTGAGTTAGCCTGGGTATGAGTCTGAAGTCCAGTCCGACTCCCCGGAGCTTCTCGCAGCGATCAGCTGTCCCAACGGGCCAATATGAGGGAGTGAGTGAGTGAGTGGGTGGGTGTGTGTCTGCGCAGTCTGAAGTCCGGTCCCTGTCCGAGAGCTGGGTGAGCCTGGCTACGAGTCTGAAGTCCGGTCCGGCTCCCCGTAGCTTCTCACAGCGGTCAACTGTCCCAACGGTCCAATATGAGGGAGTGAGTGAGTGGGTGTGTGTCTGCGCATGCGCGGCCGGGGCTCCCCCTTTCCGAGGGCTGGGTTAGCCTGGCTACGAGTCTGAAGTCCGGTCCGGCTCCCCGTAGCTTCTCACAGCGGTCAGCTGTCCCAAGGGGCCAATATGAGGGAGTGAGTGAGTGGGTGTGTGTCTGCGCAGTCTGAAGTCCCGTCGCTGTCCGAGGGCTGGGTTAGCCTGGGTATGAGTCTGAAGTCCAGTCCGACTCCCCGTAGCTTCTCACAGCGGTCAGCTGTCCCAACGGGGCAATATGAGGGAGTGAGTGAGTGGGTGTGTGTCTGCGCAGTCTGAAGTCCCGTCGCTGTCCGAGGGCTGGGTTAGCCTGGGTATGAGTCTGAAGTCCAGTCCGACTCCCCGTAGCTTCTCACAGCGGTCAGCTGTCCCAACGGGGCAATATGAGGGAGTGAGTGAGTGGGTGTGTGTCTGCGCAGTCTGAAGTCCCGTCGCTGTACGAGGGCTGAGTTAGCCTGGGTATGAGTCTGAAGTCCAGTCCGACTCCCCGGAGCTTCTCACAGCGATCAGCTGTCCCAACGGGCCAATATGAGGGAGTGAGTGAGTGGGTGGGTGTGTGTCTGCGCAGTCTGAAGTCCGGTCCCTGTCCGAGAGCTGGGTGAGCCTGGCTACGAGTCTGAAGTCCGGTCCGGCTCCCCGTAGCTTCTCACAGCGGTCAACTGTCCCAACGGTCCAATATGAGGGAGTGAGTGAGTGGGTGTGTGTCTGCGCATGCGCGGCCGGGGCTCCCCCTGTCCGAGGGCTGGGTTAGCCTGGCTACGAGTCTGAAGTCCGGTCCGGCTCCCCGTAGCTTCTCACAGCGGTCAGCTGTCCCAACGGGCCAATATGAGGGAGTGAGTGAGTGAGTGGGTGTGTGTCTGCGCAGTCTGAAGTCCGGTCCCTGTCCGAGAGCTGGGTGAGCCTGGCTACGAGTCTGAAGTCCGGTCCGGCTCCCCGTAGCTTCTCACAGCGGTCAGCTGTCCCAACGGGCCAATATGAGGGAGTGAGTGAGTGGGTGGGTGTGTGTCTGCGCAGTCTGAAGTCCGGTCCCTGTCCGAGAGCTGGGTGAGCTTGGCTACGAGTCTGAAGTCCGGTCCGGCTCCCCGTAGCTTCTCACAGCGGTCAGTTGTCCCAACGGACCAATATGAGCGAGTGAGTGAGTGGGTGTGTGTCTGGAGCCGGGAGCCGCGCATGCTCACAGGCACGGGGGGCAGCTGAGCTACGGGGAGCCGCGCGGATGCTCACAGGCACTCCTCTGGAGCCGGGAGCCGCGCATGCTCACAGGCACGGGGGCAGCTGAGCTACGGGGAGCCGCGCGCATGCTCACAGGCACTCCTCTGGAACCGGGAGCCGCGCATGCTCACAGGCACTCCTCTGGAGCCGGGAGCCGCGCATGCTCACAGGCACGGGGGGCAGCTGAGCTACGGGGAGCCGCGCGCATGCTCACAGGCACTCCTCTGGAACCGGGAGCCGCGCATGCTCACAGGCACTCCTCTGGAGCCGGGAGCCGCGCATGCTCACAGGCACGGGGGGCAGCTGAGCTACGGGGAGCCGCGCGCATGCTCACAGGCACTCCTCTGGAGCCGGGAGCCGCGCATGCTCACACACACACTCCTCTGGAGCCGGGAGCCGCGCATGCTCACAGGCACGGGCGGCAGCTGAGCTACGGGGAGCCGCGCGCATGCTCACAGGCACTCCTCTGGAACCGGGAGACGCGCATGCTCACAGGTACTCCTCTGGAGCCGGGAGCTGCGCATGCTCACAGGCATGGGGGGCAGCTGATCTACGGGGAGCCGCGCGCATGCTCACAGGCACTCCTCTGGAGCCGGGAGCCGCGCATGCTCACACACACACTCCTCTGGAGCCGGGAGCCGCGCATGCTCACAGGCACGGAGGGCAGCTGAGCTACGGGGAGCCGCGCGCATGCTCACAGGCACTCCTCTGGAGCCGGGAGCCGCGCATGCTCACAGGCACGGGGGCAGCTGAGCTACGGGGAGCCGCGCGCATGCTCACAGGCACTCCTCTGGAGCCGGGAGCCGCGCATGCTCACACACACACTCGGTCAGCTGTCCCAACGGGCCAATATGAGGGAGTGAGTGAGTGGGTGTGTGTCTGCGCAGTCTGAAGTCCCGTCGCTGTCCGAGGGCTGGGTTAGCCTGGGTATGAGTCTGAAGTCCAGTCCGACTCCCCGTAGCTTCTCACAGCGGTCAGCTGTCCCAACGGGGCAATATGAGGGAGTGAGTGAGTGGGTGTGTGTCTGCGCAGTCTGAAGTCCCGTCGCTGTACGAGGGCTGAGTTAGCCTGGGTATGAGTCTGAAGTCCAGTCCGACTCCCCGGAGCTTCTCGCAGCGATCAGCTGTCCCAACGGGCCAATATGAGGGAGTGAGTGAGTGAGTGGGTGGGTGTGTGTCTGCGCAGTCTGAAGTCCGGTCCCTGTCCGAGAGCTGGGTGAGCCTGGCTACGAGTCTGAAGTCCGGTCCGGCTCCCCGTAGCTTCTCACAGCGGTCAACTGTCCCAACGGTCCAATATGAGGGAGTGAGTGAGTGGGTGTGTGTCTGCGCATGCGCGGCCGGGGCTCCCCTTTCCGAGGGCTGGGTTAGCCTGGCTACGAGTCTGAAGTCCGGTCCGGCTCCCCGTAGCTTCTCACAGCGGTCAGCTGTCCCAAGGGGCCAATATGAGGGAGTGAGTGAGTGGGTGTGTGTCTGCGCAGTCTGAAGTCCCGTCGCTGTCCGAGGGCTGGGTTAGCCTGGGTATGAGTCTGAAGTCCAGTCCGACTCCCCGTAGCTTCTCACAGCGGTCAGCTGTCCCAACGGGGCAATATGAGGGAGTGAGTGAGTGGGTGTGTGTCTGCGCAGTCTGAAGTCCCGTCGCTGTCCGAGGGCTGGGTTAGCCTGGGTATGAGTCTGAAGTCCAGTCCGACTCCCCGTAGCTTCTCACAGCGGTCAGCTGTCCCAACGGGGCAATATGAGGGAGTGAGTGAGTGGGTGTGTGTCTGCGCAGTCTGAAGTCCCGTCGCTGTACGAGGGCTGAGTTAGCCTGGGTATGAGTCTGAAGTCCAGTCCGACTCCCCGGAGCTTCTCACAGCGATCAGCTGTCCCAACGGGCCAATATGAGGGAGTGAGTGAGTGGGTGGGTGTGTGTCTGCGCAGTCTGAAGTCCGGTCCCTGTCCGAGAGCTGGGTGAGCCTGGCTACGAGTCTGAAGTCCGGTCCGGCTCCCCGTAGCTTCTCACAGCGGTCAACTGTCCCAACGGTCCAATATGAGGGAGTGAGTGAGTGGGTGTGTGTCTGCGCATGCGCGGCCGGGGCTCCCCTGTCCGAGGGCTGGGTTAGCCTGGCTACGAGTCTGAAGTCCGGTCCGGCTCCCCGTAGCTTCTCACAGCGGTCAGCTGTCCCAACGGGCCAATATGAGGGAGTGAGTGAGTGAGTGGGTGTGTGTCTGCGCAGTCTGAAGTCCGGTCCCTGTCCGAGAGCTGGGTGAGCCTGGCTACGAGTCTGAAGTCCGGTCCGGCTCCCCGTAGCTTCTCACAGCGGTCAGCTGTCCCAACGGGCCAATATGAGGGAGTGAGTGAGTGGGTGGGTGTGTGTCTGCGCAGTCTGAAGTCCGGTCCCTGTCCGAGAGCTGGGTGAGCCTGGCTACGAGTCTGAAGTCCGGTCCGGCTCCCCGTAGCTTCTCACAGCGGTCAGTTGTCCCAACGGACCAATATGAGCGAGTGAGTGAGTGGGTGTGTGTCTGGAGCCGGGAGCCGCGCATGCTCACAGGCACGGGGGGCAGCTGAGCTACGGGGAGCCGCGCGCATGCTCACAGGCACTCCTCTGGAGCCGGGAGCCGCGCATGCTCACAGGCACGGGGGGCAGCTGAGCTACGGGGAGCCGCGCGCATGCTCACAGGCACTCCTCTGGAACCGGGAGCCGCGCATGCTCACAGGCACTCCTCTGGAGCCGGGAGCCGCGCATGCTCACAGGCACGGGGGGCAGCTGAGCTACGGGGAGCCGCGCGCATGCTCACAGGCACTCCTCTGGAACCGGGAGCCGCGCATGCTCACAGGCACTCCTCTGAGCCGGGAGCCGCGCATGCTCACAGGCACGGGGGGCAGCTGAGCTACGGGGAGCCGCGCGCATGCTCACAGGCACTCCTCTGGAGCCGGGAGCCGCGCATGCTCACACACACACTCCTCTGGAGCCGGGAGCCGCGCATGCTCACAGGCACGGGCGGCAGCTGAGCTACGGGGAGCCGCGCGCATGCTCACAGGCACTCCTCTGGAACCGGGAGACGCGCATGCTCACAGGTACTCCTCTGGAGCCGGGAGCTGCGCATGCTCACAGGCATGGGGGGCAGCTGATCTACGGGGAGCCGCGCGCATGCTCACAGGCACTCCTCTGGAGCCGGGAGCCGCGCATGCTCACACACACACTCCTCTGGAGCCGGGAGCCGCGCATGCTCACAGGCACGGAGGGCAGCTGAGCTACGGGGAGCCGCGCGCATGCTCACAGGCACTCCTCTGGAGCCGGGAGCCGCGCATGCTCACAGGCACGGGGGGCAGCTGAGCTACGGGGAGCCGCGCGCATGCTCACAGGCACTCCTCTGGAGCCGGGAGCCGCGCATGCTCACACACACACTCGGTCAGCTGTCCCAACGGGCCAATATGAGGGAGTGAGTGAGTGGGTGTGTGTCTGCGCAGTCTGAAGTCCCGTCGCTGTCCGAGGGCTGGGTTAGCCTGGGTATGAGTCTGAAGTCCAGTCCGACTCCCCGTAGCTTCTCACAGCGGTCAGCTGTCCCAACGGGGCAATATGAGGGAGTGAGTGAGTGGGTGTGTGTCTGCGCAGTCTGAAGTCCCGTCGCTGTACGAGGGCTGAGTTAGCCTGGGTATGAGTCTGAAGTCCAGTCCGACTCCCCGGAGCTTCTCGCAGCGATCAGCTGTCCCAACGGGCCAATATGAGGGAGTGAGTGAGTGAGTGGGTGGGTGTGTGTGTCTGCGCAGTCTGAAGTCCGGTCCCTGTCCGAGAGCTGGGTGAGCCTGGCTACGAGTCTGAAGTCCGGTCCGGCTCCCCGTAGCTTCTCACAGCGGTCAACTGTCCCAACGGTCCAATATGAGGGAGTGAGTGAGTGGGTGTGTGTCTGCGCATGCGCGGCCGGGGCTCCCCCTTTCCGAGGGCTGGGTTAGCCTGGCTACGAGTCTGAAGTCCGGTCCGGCTCCCCGTAGCTTCTCACAGCGGTCAGCTGTCCCAAGGGGCCAATATGAGGGAGTGAGTGAGTGGGTGTGTGTCTGCGCAGTCTGAAGTCCCGTCGCTGTCCGAGGGCTGGGTTAGCCTGGGTATGAGTCTGAAGTCCAGTCCGACTCCCCGTAGCTTCTCACAGCGGTCAGCTGTCCCAACGGGGCAATATGAGGGAGTGAGTGAGTGGGTGTGTGTCTGCGCAGTCTGAAGTCCCGTCGCTGTCCGAGGGCTGGGTTAGCCTGGGTATGAGTCTGAAGTCCAGTCCGACTCCCGTAGCTTCTCACAGCGGTCAGCTGTCCCAACGGGGCAATATGAGGGAGTGAGTGAGTGGGTGTGTGTCTGCGCAGTCTGAAGTCCCGTCGCTGTACGAGGGCTGAGTTAGCCTGGGTATGAGTCTGAAGTCCAGTCCGACTCCCCGGAGCTTCTCACAGCGATCAGCTGTCCCAACGGGCCAATATGAGGGAGTGAGTGAGTGGGTGGGTGTGTGTCTGCGCAGTCTGAAGTCCGGTCCCTGTCCGAGAGCTGGGTGAGCCTGGCTACGAGTCTGAAGTCCGGTCCGGCTCCCCGTAGCTTCTCACAGCGGTCAACTGTCCCAACGGTCCAATATGAGGGAGTGAGTGAGTGGGTGTGTGTCTGCGCATGCGCGGCCGGGGCTCCCCCTGTCCGAGGGCTGGGTTAGCCTGGCTACGAGTCTGAAGTCCGGTCCGGCTCCCCGTAGCTTCTCACAGCGGTCAGCTGTCCCAACGGGCCAATATGAGGGAGTGAGTGAGTGAGTGGGTGTGTGTCTGCGCAGTCTGAAGTCCGGTCCCTGTCCGAGAGCTGGGTGAGCCTGGCTACGAGTCTGAAGTCCGGTCCGGCTCCCCGTAGCTTCTCACAGCGGTCAGCTGTCCCAACGGGCCAATATGAGGGAGTGAGTGAGTGGGTGGGTGTGTGTCTGCGCAGTCTGAAGTCCGGTCCCTGTCCGAGAGCTGGGTGAGCCTGGCTACGAGTCTGAAGTCCGGTCCGGCTCCCCGTAGCTTCTCACAGCGGTCAGTTGTCCCAACGGACCAATATGAGCGAGTGAGTGAGTGGGTGTGTGTCTGGAGCCGGGAGCCGCGCATGCTCACAGGCACGGGGGGCAGCTGAGCTACGGGGAGCCGCGCGCATGCTCACAGGCACTCCTCTGGAGCCGGGAGCCGCGCATGCTCACAGGCACGGGGGGCAGCTGAGCTACGGGGAGCCGCGCGCATGCTCACAGGCACTCCTCTGGAACCGGGAGCCGCGCATGCTCACAGGCACTCCTCTGGAGCCGGGAGCCGCGCATGCTCACAGGCACGGGGGGCAGCTGAGCTACGGGGAGCCGCGCGCATGCTCACAGGCACTCCTCTGGAACCGGGAGCCGCGCATGCTCACAGGCACTCCTCTGGAGCCGGGAGCCGCGCATGCTCACAGGCACGGGGGGCAGCTGAGCTACGGGGAGCCGCGCGCATGCTCACAGGCACTCCTCTGGAGCCGGGAGCCGCGCATGCTCACACACACACTCCTCTGGAGCCGGGAGCCGCGCATGCTCACAGGCACGGGCGGCAGCTGAGCTACGGGGAGCCGCGCGCATGCTCACAGGCACTCCTCTGGAACCGGGAGACGCGCATGCTCACAGGTACTCCTCTGGAGCCGGGAGCTGCGCATGCTCACAGGCATGGGGGGCAGCTGATCTACGGGGAGCCGCGCGCATGCTCACAGGCACTCCTCTGGAGCCGGGAGCCGCGCATGCTCACACACACACTCCTCTGGAGCCGGGAGCCGCGCATGCTCACAGGCACGGAGGGCAGCTGAGCTACGGGGAGCCGCGCGCATGCTCACAGGCACTCCTCTGGAGCCGGGAGCCGCGCATGCTCACAGGCACGGGGGGCAGCTGAGCTACGGGGAGCCGCGCGCATGCTCACAGGCACTCCTCTGGAGCCGGGAGCCGCGCATGCTCACACACACACTCGGTCAGCTGTCCCAACGGGCCAATATGAGGGAGTGAGTGAGTGGGTGTGTGTCTGCGCAGTCTGAAGTCCCGTCGCTGTCCGAGGGCTGGGTTAGCCTGGGTATGAGTCTGAAGTCCAGTCCGACTCCCCGTAGCTTCTCACAGCGGTCAGCTGTCCCAACGGGGCAATATGAGGGAGTGAGTGAGTGGGTGTGTGTCTGCGCAGTCTGAAGTCCCGTCGCTGTACGAGGGCTGAGTTAGCCTGGGTATGAGTCTGAAGTCCAGTCCGACTCCCCGGAGCTTCTCGCAGCGATCAGCTGTCCCAACGGGCCAATATGAGGGAGTGAGTGAGTGAGTGGGTGGGTGTGTGTCTGCGCAGTCTGAAGTCCGGTCCCTGTCCGAGAGCTGGGTGAGCCTGGCTACGAGTCTGAAGTCCGGTCCGGCTCCCCGTAGCTTCTCACAGCGGTCAACTGTCCCAACGGTCCAATATGAGGGAGTGAGTGAGTGGGTGTGTGTCTGCGCATGCGCGGCCGGGGCTCCCCCTTTCCGAGGGCTGGGTTAGCCTGGCTACGAGTCTGAAGTCCGGTCCGGCTCCCCGTAGCTTCTCACAGCGGTCAGCTGTCCCAAGGGGCCAATATGAGGGAGTGAGTGAGTGGGTGTGTGTCTGCGCAGTCTGAAGTCCCGTCGCTGTCCGAGGGCTGGGTTAGCCTGGGTATGAGTCTGAAGTCCAGTCCGACTCCCCGTAGCTTCTCACAGCGGTCAGCTGTCCCAACGGGGCAATATGAGGGAGTGAGTGAGTGGGTGTGTGTCTGCGCAGTCTGAAGTCCCGTCGCTGTCCGAGGGCTGGGTTAGCCTGGGTATGAGTCTGAAGTCCAGTCCGACTCCCCGTAGCTTCTCACAGCGGTCAGCTGTCCCAACGGGGCAATATGAGGGAGTGAGTGAGTGGGTGTGTGTCTGCGCAGTCTGAAGTCCCGTCGCTGTACGAGGGCTGAGTTAGCCTGGGTATGAGTCTGAAGTCCAGTCCGACTCCCCGGAGCTTCTCACAGCGATCAGCTGTCCCAACGGGCCAATATGAGGGAGTGAGTGAGTGGGTGGGTGTGTGTCTGCGCAGTCTGAAGTCCGGTCCCTGTCCGAGAGCTGGGTGAGCCTGGCTACGAGTCTGAAGTCCGGTCCGGCTCCCCGTAGCTTCTCACAGCGGTCAACTGTCCCAACGGTCCAATATGAGGGAGTGAGTGACTGGGTGTGTGTCTGCGCATGCGCGGCCGGGGCTCCCCCTGTCCGAGGGCTGGGTTAGCCTGGCTACGAGTCTGAAGTCCGGTCCGGCTCCCCGTAGCTTCTCACAGCGGTCAGCTGTCCCAACGGGCCAATATGAGGGAGTGAGTGAGTGAGTGGGTGTGTGTCTGCGCAGTCTGAAGTCCGGTCCCTGTCCGAGGGCTGGGTTAGCCTGGCTATGAGTCTGAAGTCCGGTCCGGCTCCCCGTAGCTTCTCACAACGGTCAGCTGTCCCAAGGGCCAATATGAGGGAGTGAGTGAGTGGGTGTGTGTGTCTGCGCATGCGCGGCCGGGGCTCCCGCTGTCCGAGGGCTGGGTTAGCCTGGGTATGAGTCTGAAGTCCAGTCCGACTCCCCGTAGCTTCTCACAGCGGTCAGCTGTCCCAACGGGCCAATATGAGGGAGTGAGTGAGTGGGTGGGTGTGTGTCTGCGCAGTCTGAAGTCCGGTCCCTGTCCGAGAGCTGGGTGAGCCTGGCTACGAGTCTGAAGTCCGGTCCGGCTCCCCGTAGCTTCTCACAGCGGTCAACTGTCCCAACGGTCCAATATGAGGGAGTGAGTGAGTGGGTGTGTGTCTGCGCATGCGCGGCCGGGGCTCCCCCTGTCCGATGGCTGGGTTAGCCTGGCTACGAGTCTGAAGTCCGGTCCGGCTCCCCGTAGCTTCTCACAGCGGTCAGCTGTCCCAACGGGCCAATATGAGGGAGTGAGTGAGTGGGTGGGTGTGTGTCTGCGCAGTCTGAAGTCCGGTCCCTGTCCGAGAGCTGGGTGAGCCTGGCTACGAGTCTGAAGTCCGGTCCGGCTCCCCGTAGCTTCTCACAGCGGTCAGTTGTCCCAACGGACCAATATGAGCGAGTGAGTGAGTGGGTGTGTGTCTGGAGCCGGGAGCCGCGCATGCTCACAGGCACGGGGGGCAGCTGAGCTACGGGGAGCCGCGCGCATGCTCACAGGCACTCCTCTGGAGCCGGGAGCCGCGCATGCTCACAGGCACGGGGGGCAGCTGAGCTACGGGGAGCCGCGCGCATGCTCACAGGCACTCCTCTGGAGCCGGGAGCCGCGCATGCTCACACACACACTCGGTCAGCTGTCCCAACGGGCCAATATGAGGGAGTGAGTGAGTGGGTGTGTGTCTGCGCAGTCTGAAGTCCCGTCGCTGTCCGAGGGCTGGGTTAGCCTGGGTATGAGTCTGAAGTCCAGTCCGACTCCCCGTAGCTTCTCGCAGCGGTCAGCTGTCCCAACGGGGCAATATGAGGGAGTGAGTGAGTGGGTGTGTGTCTGCGCAGTCTGAAGTCCCGTCGCTGTACGAGGGCTGAGTTAGCCTGGGTATGAGTCTGAAGTCCAGTCCGACTCCCCGGAGCTTCTCGCAGCGATCAGCTGTCCCAACGGGCCAATATGAGGGAGTGAGTGAGTGAGTGGGTGGGTGTGTGTCTGCGCAGTCTGAAGTCCGGTCCCTGTCCGAGAGCTGGGTGAGCCTGGCTACGAGTCTGAAGTCCGGTCCGGCTCCCCGTAGCTTCTCACAGCGGTCAACTGTCCCAACGGTCCAATATGAGGGAGTGAGTGAGTGGGTGTGTGTCTGCGCATGCGCGGCGGGGCTCCCCCTTTCCGAGGGCTGGGTTAGCCTGGCTACGAGTCTGAAGTCCGGTCCGGCTCCCCGTAGCTTCTCACAGCGGTCAGCTGTCCCAAGGGGCCAATATGAGGGAGTGAGTGAGTGGGTGTGTGTCTGCGCAGTCTGAAGTCCCGTCGCTGTCCGAGGGCTGGGTTAGCCTGGGTATGAGTCTGAAGTCCAGTCCGACTCCCCGTAGCTTCTCACAGCGGTCAGCTGTCCCAACGGGGCAATATGAGGGAGTGAGTGAGTGGGTGTGTGTCTGCGCAGTCTGAAGTCCCGTCGCTGTCCGAGGGCTGGGTTAGCCTGGGTATGAGTCTGAAGTCCAGTCCGACTCCCCGTAGCTTCTCACAGCGGTCAGCTGTCCCAACGGGGCAATATGAGGGAGTGAGTGAGTGGGTGTGTGTCTGCGCAGTCTGAAGTCCCGTCGCTGTACGAGGGCTGAGTTAGCCTGGGTATGAGTCTGAAGTCCAGTCCGACTCCCCGGAGCTTCTCACAGCGATCAGCTGTCCCAACGGGCCAATATGAGGGAGTGAGTGAGTGGGTGGGTGTGTGTCTGCGCAGTCTGAAGTCCGGTCCCTGTCCGAGAGCTGGGTGAGCCTGGCTACGAGTCTGAAGTCCGGTCCGGCTCCCCGTAGCTTCTCACAGCGGTCAACTGTCCCAACGGTCCAATATGAGGGAGTGAGTGAGTGGGTGTGTGTCTGCGCATGCGCGGCCGGGGCTCCCCCTGTCCGAGGGCTGGGTTAGCCTGGCTACGAGTCTGAAGTCCGGTCCGGCTCCCCGTAGCTTCTCACAGCGGTCAGCTGTCCCAACGGGCCAATATGAGGGAGTGAGTGAGTGAGTGGGTGTGTGTCTGCGCAGTCTGAAGTCCGGTCCCTGTCCGAGGGCTGGGTTATCCTGGCTATGAGTCTGAAGTCCGGTCCGGCTCCCCGTAGCTTCTCACAGCGGTCAGCTGTCCCAAGGGCCAATATGAGGGAGTGAGTGAGTGGGTGTGTGTCTGCGCATGCGCGGCCGGGGCTCCGCTGTCCGAGGGCTGGGTTAGCCTGGCTATGAGTCTGAAGTCCGGTCCGGCTCCCCGTAGCTTCTCACAGCGGTCAGCTGTCCCAACGGGCCAATATGAGGGAGTGAGTGAGTGGGTGTGTGTCTGCGCAGTCTGAAGTCCCGTCGCTGTCCGAGGGCTGGGTTAGCCTGGGTATGAGTCTGAAGTCCAGTCCGACTCCCCGTAGCTTCTCACAGCGGTCAGCTGTCCCAACGGGCCAATATGAGTGAGGGAGTGAGTGAGTGTGTGTCTGCGCAGTCTGAAGTCCCGTCGCTGTCCGAGGGCTGGGTTAGCCTGGGTATGAGTCTGAAGTCCAGTCCGACTCCCCGTAGCTTCTCACAGCGGTCAGCTGTCCCAACGGGGCAATATGAGGGAGTGAGTGAGTGGGTGGGTGTGTGTCTGCGCAGTCTAAAGTCCGGTCCCTGTCCGAGAGCTGGGTGAGCCTGGCTACGAGTCTGAAGTCCGGTCCGGCTCCCCGTAGCTTCTCACAGCGGTCAACTGTCCCAACGGGCCAATATGAGGGAGTGAGTGAGTGGGTGGGTGTGTGTCTGCGCAGTCTGAAGTCCGGTCCCTGTCCGAGAGCTGGGTGAGCCTGGCTACGAGTCTGAAGTCCGGTCCGGCTCCCCGTAGCTTCTCACAGCGGTCAACTGTCCCAACGGTCCAATATGAGGGAGTGAGTGAGTGGGTGTGTGTCTGCGCATGCGCGGCCGGGGCTCCCCCTGTCCGAAGGCTGGGTTAGCCTGGCTACGAGTCTGAAGTCCGGTCCGGCTCCCCGTAGCTTCTCACAGCGGTCAGCTGTCCCAACGGGCCAATATGAGGGAGTGAGTGAGTGGGTGGGTGTGTGTCTGCGCAGTCTGAAGTCCGGTCCCTGTCCGAGAGCTGGGTGAGCCTGGCTACGAGTCTGAAGTCCGGTCCGGCTCCCCGTAGCTTCTCACAGCGGTCAGTTGTCCCAACGGACCAATATGAGCGAGTGAGTGAGTGGGTGTGTGTCTGGAGCCGGGAGCCGCGCATGCTCACAGGCACGGGGGGCAGCTGAGCTACGGGGAGCCGCGCGCATGCTCACAGGCACTCCTCTGGAGCCGGGAGCCGCGCATGCTCACAGGCACGGGGGGCAGCTGAGCTACGGGGAGCCGCGCGCATGCTCACAGGCACTCCTCTGGAACCGGGAGCCGCGCATGCTCACAGGCACTCCTCTGGAGCCGGGAGCCGCGCATGCTCACAGGCACGGGGGGCAGCTGAGCTACGGGGAGCCGCGCGCATGCTCACAGGCACTCCTCTGGAACCGGGAGCCGCGCATGCTCACAGGCACTCCTCTGGAGCCGGGAGCCGCGCATGCTCACAGGCACGGGGGGCAGCTGAGCTACGGGGAGCCGCGCGCATGCTCACAGGCACTCCTCTGGAACCGGGAGCCGCGCATGCTCACAGGCACTCCTCTGGAGCCGGGAGCCGCGCATGCTCACAGGCACGGGGGGCAGCTGAGCTACGGGGAGCCGTGCGCATGCTCACAGGCACTCCTCTGGAGCCGGGAGCCGCGCATGCTCACACACACACTCCTCTGGAGCCGGGAGCCGCGCATGCTCACAGGCACGGGCGGCAGCTGAGCTACGGGGAGCCGCGCGCATGCTCACAGGCACTCCTCTGGAACCGGGAGCCGCGCATGCTCACAGGCACTCCTCTGGAGCCGGGAGCCGCGCATGCTCACACACACACTACTCTGGAGCCGGGAGCCGCGCATGCTCACAGGCACGGAGGGCAGCTGAGCTACGGGGAGCCGCGCGCATGCTCACAGGCACTCCTCTGGAGCCGGGAGCCGCGCATGCTCACAGGCACGGGGGGCAGCTGAGCTACGGGGAGCCGCGCGCATGCTCACAGGCACTCCTCTGGAGCCGGGAGCCGCGCATGCTCACACACACACTCACTCGGTCAGCTGTCCCAACGGGCCAATATGAGGGAGTGAGTGAGTGGGTGTGTGTCTGCGCAGTCTGAAGTCCCGTCGCTGTCCGAGGGCTGGGTTAGCCTGGGTATGAGTCTGAAGTCCAGTCCGACTCCCCGTAGCTTCTCACAGCGGTCAGCTGTCCCAACGGGGCAATATGAGGGAGTGAGTGAGTGGGTGTGTGTCTGCGCAGTCTGAAGTCCCGTCGCTGTACGAGGGCTGAGTTAGCCTGGGTATGAGTCTGAAGTCCAGTCCGACTCCCCGGAGCTTCTCGCAGCGATCAGCTGTCCCAACGGGCCAATATGAGGGAGTGAGTGAGTGAGTGGGTGGGTGTGTGTCTGCGCAGTCTGAAGTCCGGTCCCTGTCCGAGAGCTGGGTGAGCCTGGCTACGAGTCTGAAGTCCGGTCCGGCTCCCCGTAGCTTCTCACAGCGGTCAACTGTCCCAACGGTCCAATATGAGGGAGTGAGTGAGTGGGTGTGTGTCTGCGCAGTCTGAAGTCCCGTCGCTGTACGAGGGCTGAGTTAGCCTGGGTATGAGTCTGAAGTCCAGTCCGACTCCCCGGAGCTTCTCACAGCGATCAGCTGTCCCAACGGGCCAATATGAGGGAGTGAGTGAGTGGGTGGGTGTGTGTCTGCGCAGTCTGAAGTCCGGTCCCTGTCCGAGAGCTGGGTGAGCCTGGCTACGAGTCTGAAGTCCGGTCCGGCTCCCCGTAGCTTCTCACAGCGGTCAACTGTCCCAACGGTCCAATATGAGGGAGTGAGTGAGTGGGTGTGTGTCTGCGCATGCGCGGCCGGGGCTCCCCCTGTCCGAGGGCTGGGTTAGCCTGGCTACGAGTCTGAAGTCCGGTCCGGCTCCCCGTAGCTTCTCACAGCGGTCAGCTGTCCCAACGGGCCAATATGAGGGAGTGAGTGAGTGAGTGGGGGTGTGTGTCTGCGCAGTCTGAAGTCCGGTCCCTGTCCGAGAGCTGGGTGAGCCTGGCTACGAGTCTGAAGTCCGGTCCGGCTCCCCGTAGCTTCTCACAGCGGTCAGCTGTCCCAACGGGCCAATATGAGGGAGTGAGTGAGTGGGTGGGTGTGTGTCTGCGCAGTCTGAAGTCCGGTCCCTGTCCGAGAGCTGGGTGAGCCTGGCTACGAGTCTGAAGTCCGGTCCGGCTCCCCGTAGCTTCTCACAGCGGTCAGTTGTCCCAACGGACCAATATGAGCGAGTGAGTGAGTGGGTGTGTGTCTGGAGCCGGGAGCCGCGCATGCTCACAGGCACGGGGGGCAGCTGAGCTACGGGGAGCCGCGCGCATGCTCACAGGCACTCCTCTGGAGCCGGGAGCCGCGCATGCTCACAGGCACGGGGGGCAGCTGAGCTACGGGGAGCCGCGCGCATGCTCACAGGCACTCCTCTGGAACCGGGAGCCGCGCATGCTCACAGGCACTCCTCTGGAGCCGGGAGCCGCGCATGCTCACAGGCACGGGGGGCAGCTGAGCTACGGGGAGCCGCGCGCATGCTCACAGGCACTCCTCTGGAACCGGGAGCCGCGCATGCTCACAGGCACTCCTCTGGAGCCGGGAGCCGCGCATGCTCACAGGCACGGGGGGCAGCTGAGCTACGGGGAGCCGCGCGCATGCTCACAGGCACTCCTCTGGAGCCGGGAGCCGCGCATGCTCACACACACACTCCTCTGGAGCCGGGAGCCGCGCATGCTCACAGGCACGGGCGGCAGCTGAGCTACGGGGAGCCGCGCGCATGCTCACAGGCACTCCTCTGGAACCGGGAGACGCGCATGCTCACAGGTACTCCTCTGGAGCCGGGAGCTGCGCATGCTCACAGGCATGGGGGGCAGCTGATCTACGGGGAGCCGCGCGCATGCTCACAGGCACTCCTCTGGAGCCGGGAGCCGCGCATGCTCACACACACACTCCTCTGGAGCCGGGAGCCGCGCATGCTCACAGGCACGGAGGGCAGCTGAGCTACGGGGAGCCGCGCGCATGCTCACAGGCACTCCTCTGGAGCCGGGAGCCGCGCATGCTCACAGGCACGGGGGGCAGCTGAGCTACGGGGAGCCGCGCGCATGCTCACAGGCACTCCTCTGGAGCCGGGAGCCGCGCATGCTCACACACACACTCGGTCAGCTGTCCCAACGGGCCAATATGAGGGAGTGAGTGAGTGGGTGTGTGTCTGCGCAGTCTGAAGTCCCGTCGCTGTCCGAGGGCTGGGTTAGCCTGGGTATGAGTCTGAAGTCCAGTCCGACTCCCCGTAGCTTCTCACAGCGGTCAGCTGTCCCAACGGGGCAATATGAGGGAGTGAGTGAGTGGGTGTGTGTCTGCGCAGTCTGAAGTCCCGTCGCTGTACGAGGGCTGAGTTAGCCTGGGTATGAGTCTGAAGTCCAGTCCGACTCCCCGGAGCTTCTCGCAGCGATCAGCTGTCCCAACGGGCCAATATGAGGGAGTGAGTGAGTGAGTGGGTGGGTGTGTGTCTGCGCAGTCTGAAGTCCGGTCCCTGTCCGAGAGCTGGGTGAGCCTGGCTACGAGTCTGAAGTCCGGTCCGGCTCCCCGTAGCTTCTCACAGCGGTCAACTGTCCCAACGGTCCAATATGAGGGAGTGAGTGAGTGGGTGTGTGTCTGCGCATGCGCGGCCGGGGCTCCCCCTTTCCGAGGGCTGGGTTAGCCTGGCTACGAGTCTGAAGTCCGGTCCGGCTCCCCGTAGCTTCTCACAGCGGTCAGCTGTCCCAAGGGGCCAATATGAGGGAGTGAGTGAGTGGGTGTGTGTCTGCGCAGTCTGAAGTCCCGTCGCTGTCCGAGGGCTGGGTTAGCCTGGGTATGAGTCTGAAGTCCAGTCCGACTCCCCGTAGCTTCTCACAGCGGTCAGCTGTCCCAACGGGGCAATATGAGGGAGTGAGTGAGTGGGTGTGTGTCTGCGCAGTCTGAAGTCCCGTCGCTGTCCGAGGGCTGGGTTAGCCTGGGTATGAGTCTGAAGTCCAGTCCGACTCCCCGTAGCTTCTCACAGCGGTCAGCTGTCCCAACGGGGCAATATGAGGGAGTGAGTGAGTGGGTGTGTGTCTGCGCAGTCTGAAGTCCCGTCGCTGTACGAGGGCTGAGTTAGCCTGGGTATGAGTCTGAAGTCCAGTCCGACTCCCCGGAGCTTCTCACAGCGATCAGCTGTCCCAACGGGCCAATATGAGGGAGTGAGTGAGTGGGTGGGTGTGTGTCTGCGCAGTCTGAAGTCCGGTCCCTGTCCGAGAGCTGGGTGAGCCTGGCTACGAGTCTGAAGTCCGGTCCGGCTCCCCGTAGCTTCTCACAGCGGTCAACTGTCCCAACGGTCCAATATGAGGGAGTGAGTGACTGGGTGTGTGTCTGCGCATGCGCGGCCGGGGCTCCCCCTGTCCGAGGGCTGGGTTAGCCTGGCTACGAGTCTGAAGTCCGGTCCGGCTCCCCGTAGCTTCTCACAGCGGTCAGCTGTCCCAACGGGCCAATATGAGGGAGTGAGTGAGTGAGTGGGTGTGTGTCTGCGCAGTCTGAAGTCCGGTCCCTGTCCGAGGGCTGGGTTAGCCTGGCTATGAGTCTGAAGTCCGGTCCGGCTCCCCGTAGCTTCTCACAGCGGTCAGCTGTCCCAAGGGCCAATATGAGGGAGTGAGTGAGTGGGTGTGTGTGTCTGCGCATGCGCGGCCGGGGCTCCCGCTGTCCGAGGGCTGGGTTAGCCTGGGTATGAGTCTGAAGTCCAGTCCGACTCCCCGTAGCTTCTCACAGCGGTCAGCTGTCCCAACGGGCCAATATGAGGGAGTGAGTGAGTGGGTGGGTGTGTGTCTGCGCAGTCTGAAGTCCGGTCCCTGTCCGAGAGCTGGGTGAGCCTGGCTACGAGTCTGAAGTCCGGTCCGGCTCCCCGTAGCTTCTCACAGCGGTCAACTGTCCCAACGGTCCAATATGAGGGAGTGAGTGAGTGGGTGTGTGTCTGCGCATGCGCGGCCGGGGCTCCCCTGTCCGATGGCTGGGTTAGCCTGGCTACGAGTCTGAAGTCCGGTCCGGCTCCCCGTAGCTTCTCACAGCGGTCAGCTGTCCCAACGGGCCAATATGAGGGAGTGAGTGAGTGGGTGGGTGTGTGTCTGCGCAGTCTGAAGTCCGGTCCCTGTCCGAGAGCTGGGTGAGCCTGGCTACGAGTCTGAAGTCCGGTCCGGCTCCCCGTAGCTTCTCACAGCGGTCAGTTGTCCCAACGGACCAATATGAGCGAGTGAGTGAGTGGGTGTGTGTCTGGAGCCGGGAGCCGCGCATGCTCACAGGCACGGGGGGCAGCTGAGCTACGGGGAGCCGCGCGCATGCTCACAGGCACTCCTCTGGAGCCGGGAGCCGCGCATGCTCACAGGCACGGGGGGCAGCTGAGCTACGGGGAGCCGCGCGCATGCTCACAGGCACTCCTCTGGAGCCGGGAGCCGCGCATGCTCACACACACACTCGGTCAGCTGTCCCAACGGGCCAATATGAGGGAGTGAGTGAGTGGGTGTGTGTCTGCGCAGTCTGAAGTCCCGTCGCTGTCCGAGGGCTGGGTTAGCCTGGGTATGAGTCTGAAGTCCAGTCCGACTCCCCGTAGCTTCTCGCAGCGGTCAGCTGTCCCAACGGGGCAATATGAGGGAGTGAGTGAGTGGGTGTGTGTCTGCGCAGTCTGAAGTCCCGTCGCTGTACGAGGGCTGAGTTAGCCTGGGTATGAGTCTGAAGTCCAGTCCGACTCCCCGGAGCTTCTCGCAGCGATCAGCTGTCCCAACGGGCCAATATGAGGGAGTGAGTGAGTGAGTGGGTGGGTGTGTGTCTGCGCAGTCTGAAGTCCGGTCCCTGTCCGAGAGCTGGGTGAGCCTGGCTACGAGTCTGAAGTCCGGTCCGGCTCCCCGTAGCTTCTCACAGCGGTCAACTGTCCCAACGGTCCAATATGAGGGAGTGAGTGAGTGGGTGTGTGTCTGCGCATGCGCGGCCGGGGCTCCCCCTTTCCGAGGGCTGGGTTAGCCTGGCTACGAGTCTGAAGTCCGGTCCGGCTCCCCGTAGCTTCTCACAGCGGTCAGCTGTCCCAAGGGGCCAATATGAGGGAGTGAGTGAGTGGGTGTGTGTCTGCGCAGTCTGAAGTCCCGTCGCTGTCCGAGGGCTGGGTTAGCCTGGGTATGAGTCTGAAGTCCAGTCCGACTCCCCGTAGCTTCTCACAGCGGTCAGCTGTCCCAACGGGGCAATATGAGGGAGTGAGTGAGTGGGTGTGTGTCTGCGCAGTCTGAAGTCCCGTCGCTGTCCGAGGGCTGGGTTAGCCTGGGTATGAGTCTGAAGTCCAGTCCGACTCCCCGTAGCTTCTCACAGCGGTCAGCTGTCCCAACGGGGCAATATGAGGGAGTGAGTGAGTGGGTGTGTGTCTGCGCAGTCTGAAGTCCCGTCGCTGTACGAGGGCTGAGTTAGCCTGGGTATGAGTCTGAAGTCCAGTCCGACTCCCCGGAGCTTCTCACAGCGATCAGCTGTCCCAACGGGCCAATATGAGGGAGTGAGTGAGTGGGTGGGTGTGTGTCTGCGCAGTCTGAAGTCCGGTCCCTGTCCGAGAGCTGGGTGAGCCTGGCTACGAGTCTGAAGTCCGGTCCGGCTCCCCGTAGCTTCTCACAGCGGTCAACTGTCCCAACGGTCCAATATGAGGGAGTGAGTGAGTGGGTGTGTGTCTGCGCATGCGCGGCCGGGGCTCCCCTGTCCGAGGGCTGGGTTAGCCTGGCTACGAGTCTGAAGTCCGGTCCGGCTCCCCGTAGCTTCTCACAGCGGTCAGCTGTCCCAACGGGCCAATATGAGGGAGTGAGTGAGTGAGTGGGTGTGTGTCTGCGCAGTCTGAAGTCCGGTCCCTGTCCGAGGGCTGGGTTATCCTGGCTATGAGTCTGAAGTCCGGTCCGGCTCCCCGTAGCTTCTCACAGCGGTCAGCTGTCCCAAGGGCCAATATGAGGGAGTGAGTGAGTGGGTGTGTGTCTGCGCATGCGCGGCCGGGGCTCCCGCTGTCCGAGGGCTGGGTTAGCCTGGCTATGAGTCTGAAGTCCGGTCCGGCTCCCCGTAGCTTCTCACAGCGGTCAGCTGTCCCAACGGGCCAATATGAGGGAGTGAGTGAGTGGGTGTGTGTCTGCGCAGTCTGAAGTCCCGTCGCTGTCCGAGGGCTGGGTTAGCCTGGGTATGAGTCTGAAGTCCAGTCCGACTCCCCGTAGCTTCTCACAGCGGTCAGCTGTCCCAACGGGCCAATATGAGTGAGGGAGTGAGTGAGTGTGTGTCTGCGCAGTCTGAAGTCCCGTCGCTGTCCGAGGGCTGGGTTAGCCTGGGTATGAGTCTGAAGTCCAGTCCGACTCCCCGTAGCTTCTCACAGCGGTCAGCTGTCCCAACGGGGCAATATGAGGGAGTGAGTGAGTGGGTGGGTGTGTGTCTGCGCAGTCTAAAGTCCGGTCCCTGTCCGAGAGCTGGGTGAGCCTGGCTACGAGTCTGAAGTCCGGTCCGGCTCCCCGTAGCTTCTCACAGCGGTCAACTGTCCCAACGGGCCAATATGAGGGAGTGAGTGAGTGGGTGGGTGTGTGTCTGCGCAGTCTGAAGTCCGGTCCCTGTCCGAGAGCTGGGTGAGCCTGGCTACGAGTCTGAAGTCCGGTCCGGCTCCCCGTAGCTTCTCACAGCGGTCAACTGTCCCAACGGTCCAATATGAGGGAGTGAGTGAGTGGGTGTGTGTCTGCGCATGCGCGGCCGGGGCTCCCCTGTCCGAAGGCTGGGTTAGCCTGGCTACGAGTCTGAAGTCCGGTCCGGCTCCCCGTAGCTTCTCACAGCGGTCAGCTGTCCCAACGGGCCAATATGAGGGAGTGAGTGAGTGGGTGGGTGTGTGTCTGCGCAGTCTGAAGTCCGGTCCCTGTCCGAGAGCTGGGTGAGCCTGGCTACGAGTCTGAAGTCCGGTCCGGCTCCCCGTAGCTTCTCACAGCGGTCAGTTGTCCCAACGGACCAATATGAGCGAGTGAGTGAGTGGGTGTGTGTCTGGAGCCGGGAGCCGCGCATGCTCACAGGCACGGGGGGCAGCTGAGCTACGGGGAGCCGCGCGCATGCTCACAGGCACTCCTCTGGAGCCGGGAGCCGCGCATGCTCACAGGCACGGGGGGCAGCTGAGCTACGGGGAGCCGCGCGCATGCTCACAGGCACTCCTCTGGAACCGGGAGCCGCGCATGCTCACAGGCACTCCTCTGGAGCCGGGAGCCGCGCATGCTCACAGGCACGGGGGGCAGCTGAGCTACGGGGAGCCGCGCGCATGCTCACAGGCACTCCTCTGGAACCGGGAGCCGCGCATGCTCACAGGCACTCCTCTGGAGCCGGGAGCCGCGCATGCTCACAGGCACGGGGGGCAGCTGAGCTACGGGGAGCCGCGCGCATGCTCACAGGCACTCCTCTGGAACCGGGAGCCGCGCATGCTCACAGGCACTCCTCTGGAGCCGGGAGCCGCGCATGCTCACAGGCACGGGGGGCAGCTGAGCTACGGGGAGCCGTGCGCATGCTCACAGGCACTCCTCTGGAGCCGGGAGCCGCGCATGCTCACACACACACTCCTCTGGAGCCGGGAGCCGCGCATGCTCACAGGCACGGGCGGCAGCTGAGCTACGGGGAGCCGCGCGCATGCTCACAGGCACTCCTCTGGAACCGGGAGCCGCGCATGCTCACAGGCACTCCTCTGGAGCCGGGAGCCGCGCATGCTCACACACACACTACTCTGGAGCCGGGAGCCGCGCATGCTCACAGGCACGGAGGGCAGCTGAGCTACGGGGAGCCGCGCGCATGCTCACAGGCACTCCTCTGGAGCCGGGAGCCGCGCATGCTCACAGGCACGGGGGGCAGCTGAGCTACGGGGAGCCGCGCGCATGCTCACAGGCACTCCTCTGGAGCCGGGAGCCGCGCATGCTCACACACACACTCACTCGGTCAGCTGTCCCAACGGGCCAATATGAGGGAGTGAGTGAGTGGGTGTGTGTCTGCGCAGTCTGAAGTCCCGTCGCTGTCCGAGGGCTGGGTTAGCCTGGGTATGAGTCTGAAGTCCAGTCCGACTCCCCGTAGCTTCTCACAGCGGTCAGCTGTCCCAACGGGGCAATATGAGGGAGTGAGTGAGTGGGTGTGTGTCTGCGCAGTCTGAAGTCCCGTCGCTGTACGAGGGCTGAGTTAGCCTGGGTATGAGTCTGAAGTCCAGTCCGACTCCCCGGAGCTTCTCGCAGCGATCAGCTGTCCCAACGGGCCAATATGAGGGAGTGAGTGAGTGAGTGGGTGGGTGTGTGTCTGCGCAGTCTGAAGTCCGGTCCCTGTCCGAGAGCTGGGTGAGCCTGGCTACGAGTCTGAAGTCCGGTCCGGCTCCCCGTAGCTTCTCACAGCGGTCAACTGTCCCAACGGTCCAATATGAGGGAGTGAGTGAGTGGGTGTGTGTCTGCGCATGCGCGGCCGGGGCTCCCCCTTCCGAGGGCTGGGTTAGCCTGGCTACGAGTCTGAAGTCCGGTCCGGCTCCCCGTAGCTTCTCACAGCGGTCAGCTGTCCCAAGGGGCCAATATGAGGGAGTGAGTGAGTGGGTGTGTGTCTGCGCAGTCTGAAGTCCCGTCGCTGTCCGAGGGCTGGGTTAGCCTGGGTATGAGTCTGAAGTCCAGTCCGACTCCCCGTAGCTTCTCACAGCGGTCAGCTGTCCCAACGGGCCAATATGAGGGAGTGAGTGAGTGGGTGTGTGTCTGCGCAGTCTGAAGTCCCGTCGCTGTCCGAGGGCTGGGTTAGCCTGGGTATGAGTCTGAAGTCCAGTCCGACTCCCCGTAGCTTCTCACAGCGGTCAGCTGTCCCAACGGGGCAATATGAGGGAGTGAGTGAGTGGGTGTGTGTCTGCGCAGTCTGAAGTCCCGTCGCTGTACGAGGGCTGAGTTAGCCTGGGTATGAGTCTGAAGTCCAGTCCGACTCCCCGGAGCTTCTCGCAGCGATCAGCTGTCCCAACGGGCCAATATGAGGGAGTGAGTGAGTGAGTGGGTGGGTGTGTGTCTGCGCAGTCTGAAGTCCGGTCCCTGTCCGAGAGCTGGGTGAGCCTGGCTACGAGTCTGAAGTCCGGTCCGGCTCCCCGTAGCTTCTCACAGCGGTCAACTGTCCCAACGGTCCAATATGAGGGAGTGAGTGAGTGGGTGTGTGTCTGCGCATGCGCGGCCGGGGCTCCCCCTTTCCGAGGGCTGGGTTAGCCTGGCTACGAGTCTGAAGTCCGGTCCGGCTCCCCGTAGCTTCTCACAGCGGTCAGCTGTCCCAAGGGGCCAATATGAGGGAGTGAGTGAGTGGGTGTGTGTCTGCGCAGTCTGAAGTCCCGTCGCTGTCCGAGGGCTGGGTTAGCCTGGGTATGAGTCTGAAGTCCAGTCCGACTCCCCGTAGCTTCTCACAGCGGTCAGCTGTCCCAACGGGGCAATATGAGGGAGTGAGTGAGTGGGTGTGTGTCTGCGCAGTCTGAAGTCCCGTCGCTGTCCGAGGGCTGGGTTAGCCTGGGTATGAGTCTGAAGTCCAGTCCGACTCCCCGTAGCTTCTCACAGCGGTCAGCTGTCCCAACGGGGCAATATGAGGGAGTGAGTGAGTGGGTGTGTGTCTGCGCAGTCTGAAGTCCCGTCGCTGTACGAGGGCTGAGTTAGCCTGGGTATGAGTCTGAAGTCCAGTCCGACTCCCGGAGCTTCTCACAGCGATCAGCTGTCCCAACGGGCCAATATGAGGGAGTGAGTGAGTGGGTGGGTGTGTGTCTGCGCAGTCTGAAGTCCGGTCCCTGTCCGAGAGCTGGGTGAGCCTGGCTACGAGTCTGAAGTCCGGTCCGGCTCCCCGTAGCTTCTCACAGCGGTCAACTGTCCCAACGGTCCAATATGAGGGAGTGAGTGAGTGGGTGTGTGTCTGCGCATGCGCGGCCGGGGCTCCCCCTGTCCGAGGGCTGGGTTAGCCTGGCTACGAGTCTGAAGTCCGGTCCGGCTCCCCGTAGCTTCTCACAGCGGTCAGCTGTCCCAACGGGCCAATATGAGGGAGTGAGTGAGTGAGTGGGTGTGTGTCTGCGCAGTCTGAAGTCCGGTCCCTGTCCGAGGGCTGGGTTATCCTGGCTATGAGTCTGAAGTCCGGTCCGGCTCCCCGTAGCTTCTCACAGCGGTCAGCTGTCCCAAGGGCCAATATGAGGGAGTGAGTGAGTGGGTGTGTGTCTGCGCATGCGCGGCGGGGCTCCCGCTGTCCGAGGGCTGGGTTAGCCTGGCTATGAGTCTGAAGTCCGGTCCGGCTCCCCGTAGCTTCTCACAGCGGTCAGCTGTCCCAACGGGCCAATATGAGGGAGTGAGTGAGTGGGTGTGTGTCTGCGCAGTCTGAAGTCCCGTCGCTGTCCGAGGGCTGGGTTAGCCTGGGTATGAGTCTGAAGTCCAGTCCGACTCCCCGTAGCTTCTCACAGCGGTCAGCTGTCCCAACGGGCCAATATGAGTGAGGGAGTGAGTGGGTGTGTGTCTGCGCAGTCTGAAGTCCCGTCGCTGTCCGAGGGCTGGGTTAGCCTGGGTATGAGTCTGAAGTCCAGTCCGACTCCCCGTAGCTTCTCACAGCGGTCAACTGTCCCAACGGGGCAATATGAGGGAGTGAGTGAGTGGGTGGGTGTGTGTCTGCGCAGTCTAAAGTCCGGTCCCTGTCCGAGAGCTGGGTGAGCCTGGCTACGAGTCTGAAGTCCGGTCCGGCTCCCCGTAGCTTCTCACAGCGGTCAACTGTCCCAACGGGCCAATATGAGGGAGTGAGTGAGTGGGTGGGTGTGTGTCTGCGCAGTCTGAAGTCCGGTCCCTGTCCGAGAGCTGGGTGAGCCTGGCTACGAGTCTGAAGTCCGGTCCGGCTCCCCGTAGCTTCTCACAGCGGTCAACTGTCCCAACGGTCCAATATGAGGGAGTGAGTGAGTGGGTGTGTGTCTGCGCATGCGCGGCCGGGGCTCCCCCTGTCCGAAGGCTGGGTTAGCCTGGCTACGAGTCTGAAGTCCGGTCCGGCTCCCCGTAGCTTCTCACAGCGGTCAGCTGTCCCAACGGGCCAATATGAGGGAGTGAGTGAGTGGGTGGGTGTGTGTCTGCGCAGTCTGAAGTCCGGTCCCTGTCCGAGAGCTGGGTGAGCCTGGCTACGAGTCTGAAGTCCGGTCCGGCTCCCCGTAGCTTCTCACAGCGGTCAGTTGTCCCAACGGACCAATATGAGCGAGTGAGTGAGTGGGTGTGTGTCTGGAGCCGGGAGCCGCGCATGCTCACAGGCACGGGGGGCAGCTGAGCTACGGGGAGCCGCGCGCATGCTCACAGGCACTCCTCTGGAGCCGGGAGCCGCGCATGCTCACAGGCACGGGGGGCAGCTGAGCTACGGGGAGCCGCGCGCATGCTCACAGGCACTCCTCTGGAACCGGGAGCCGCGCATGCTCACAGGCACTCCTCTGGAGCGGGAGCCGCGCATGCTCACAGGCACGGGGGGCAGCTGAGCTACGGGGAGCCGCGCGCATGCTCACAGGCACTCCTCTGGAACCGGGAGCCGCGCATGCTCACAGGCACTCCTCTGGAGCCGGGAGCCGCGAATGCTCACAGGCACGGGGGGCAGCTGAGCTACGGGGAGCCGCGCGCATGCTCACAGGCACTCCTCTGGAACCGGGAGCCGCGCATGCTCACAGGCACTCCTCTGGAGCCGGGAGCCGCGCATGCTCACAGGCACGGGGGGCAGCTGAGCTACGGGGAGCCGCGCGCATGCTCACAGGCACTCCTCTGGAGCCGGGAGCCGCGCATGCTCACACACACACTCCTCTGGAGCCGGGAGCCGCGCATGCTCACAGGCACGGGCGGCAGCTGAGCTACGGGGAGCCGCGCGCATGCTCACAGGCACTCCTCTGGAACCGGGAGACGCGCATGCTCACAGGTACTCCTCTGGAGCCGGGAGCTGCGCATGCTCACAGGCACGGGGGGCAGCTGATCTACGGGGAGCCGCGCGCATGCTCACAGGCACTCCTCTGGAGCCGGGAGCCGCGCATGCTCACACACACACTACTCTGGAGCCGGGAGCCGCGCATGCTCACAGGCACGGAGGGCAGCTGAGCTACGGGGAGCCGCGCGCATGCTCACAGGCACTCCTCTGGAGCCGGGAGCCGCGCATGCTCACAGGCACGGGGGCAGCTGAGCTACGGGGAGCCGCGCGCATGCTCACAGGCACTCCTCTGGAGCCGGGAGCCGCGCATGCTCACACACACACTCACTCGGTCAGCTGTCCCAACGGGCCAATATGAGGGAGTGAGTGAGTGAGTGGGTGTGTGTCTGCGCAGTCTGAAGTCCGGTCCCTGTCCGAGGGCTGGGTTAGCCTGGCTATGAGTCTGAAGTCCGGTCCGGCTCCCCGTAGCTTCTCACAGCGGTCAGCTGTCCCAAGGGCCAATATGAGGGAGTGAGTGAGTGGGTGTGTGTCTGCGCATGCGCGGCCGGGGCTCCCGCTGTCCGAGGGCTGGGTTAGCCTGGCTATGAGTCTGAAGTCCGGTCCGGCTCCCCGTAGCTTCTCACAGCGGTCAGCTGTCCCAACGGGCCAATATGAGGGAGTGAGTGAGTGGGTGTGTGTCTGCGCAGTCTGAAGTCCCGTCGCTGTCCGAGGGCTGGGTTAGCCTGGGTATGAGTCTGAAGTCCAGTCCGACTCCCCGTAGCTTCTCACAGCGGTCAGCTGTCCCAACGGGCCAATATGAGTGAGGGAGTGAGTGGGTGTGTGTCTGCGCAGTCTGAAGTCCCGTCGCTGTCCGAGGGCTGGGTTAGCCTGGGTATGAGTCTGAAGTCCAGTCCGACTCCCCGTAGCTTCTCACAGCGGTCAGCTGTCCCAACGGGGCAATATGAGGGAGTGAGTGAGTGGGTGGGTGTGTGTCTGCGCAGTCTGAAGTCCGGTCCCTGTCCGAGAGCTGGGTGAGCCTGGCTACGAGTCTGAAGTCCGGTCCGGCTCCCCGTAGCTTCTCACAGCGGTCAACTGTCCCAACGGGCCAATATGAGGGAGTGAGTGAGTGGGTGGGTGTGTGTCTGCGCAGTCTGAAGTCCGGTCCCTGTCCGAGAGCTGGGTGAGCCTGGCTACGAGTCTGAAGTCCGGTCCGGCTCCCCGTAGCTTCTCACAGCGGTCAACTGTCCCAACGGTCCAATATGAGGGAGTGAGTGAGTGGGTGTGTGTCTGCGCATGCGCGGCCGGGCTCCCCTGTCCGAAGGCTGGGTTAGCCTGGCTACGAGTCTGAAGTCCGGTCTGGCTCCCCGTAGCTTCTCACAGCGGTCAGCTGTCCCAACGGGCCAATATGAGGGAGTGAGTGAGTGGGTGGGTGTGTGTCTGCGCAGTCTGAAGTCCGGTCCCTGTCCGAGAGCTGGGTGAGCCTGGCTACGAGTCTGAAGTCCGGTCCGGCTCCCCGTAGCTTCTCACAGCGGTCAGCTGTCCCAACGGACCAATATGAGCGAGTGAGTGAGTGGGTGTGTGTCTGGAGCCGGGAGCCGCGCATGCTCACAGGCACGGGGGGCAGCTGAGCTACGGGGAGCCGCGCGCATGCTCACAGGCACTCCTCTGGAGCCGGGAGCCGCGCATGCTCACACACACACTCCTCTGGAGCCGGGAGCCGCGCATGCTCACAGGCACGGGCGGCAGCTGAGCTACGGGGAGCCGCGCGCATGCTCACAGGCACTCCTCTGGAACCGGGAGACGCGCATGCTCACAGGTACTCCTCTGGAGCCGGGAGCTGCGCATGCTCACAGGCACGGGGGGCAGCTGATCGACGGGGAGCCGCGCGCATGCTCACAGGCACTCCTCTGGAGCCGGGAGCCGCGCATGCTCACACACACACTCCTCTGGAGCCGGGAGCCGCGCATGCTCACAGGCACGGGGGGCAGCTGAGCTACGGGGAGCCGCGTGCATGCTCACAGGCACTCCTCTGGAGCTGGGAGCCGCGCATGCTCACAGGCACGGGGGGCAGCTGAGCTACGGGGAGCCGCGCGCATGCTCACAGGCACTCCTCTGGAGCCGGGAGCCGCGCATGCTCACACACACACCCGGTCAGCTGTCCCAACGGGCCAATATGAGGGAGTGAGTGAGTGGGTGTGTGTCTGCGCAGTCTGAAGTCCCGTCGCTGTCCGAGGGCTGGGTTAGCCTGGGTATGAGTCTGAAGTCCAGTCCGACTCCCCGTAGCTTCTCACAGCGGTCAGCTGTCCCAACGGGGCAATATGAGGGAGTGAGTGAGTGGGTGTGTGTCTGCGCAGTCTGAAGTCCCGTCGCTGTCCGAGGGCTGGGTTAGCCTGGGTATGAGTCTGAAGTCCAGTCCGACTCCCCGTAGCTTCTCACAGCGGTCAGCTGTCCCAACGGGGCAATATGAGGGAGTGAGTGAGTGGGTGTGTGTCTGCGCAGTCTGAAGTCCCGTCGCTGTACGAGGGCTGAGTTAGCCTGGGTATGAGTCTGAAGTCCAGTCCGACTCCCCGGAGCTTCTCACAGCGATCAGCTGTCCCAACGGGCCAATATGAGGGAGTGAGTGAGTGGGTGGGTGTGTGTCTGCGCAGTCTGAAGTCCGGTCCCTGTCCGAGAGCTGGGTTAGCCTGGCTACGAGTCTGAAGTCCGGTCCGGCTCCCCGTAGCTTCTCACAGCGGTCAGCTGTCCCAACGGGGCAATATGAGGGAGTGAGTGAGTGGGTGTGTGTCTGCGCAGTCTGAAGTCCCGTCGCTGTCCGAGGGCTGGGTTAGCCTGGGTATGAGTCTGAAGTCCAGTCCGACTCCCCGTAGCTTCTCACAGCGGTCAGCTGTCCCAACGGGGCAATATGAGGGAGTGAGTGAGTGGGTGTGTGTCTGCGCAGTCTGAAGTCCCGTCGCTGTACGAGGGCTGAGTTAGCCTGGGTATGAGTCTGAAGTCCAGTCCGACTCCCCGGAGCTTCTCACAGCGATCAGCTGTCCCAACGGGCCAATATGAGGGAGTGAGTGAGTGGGTGGGTGTGTGTCTGCGCAGTCTGAAGTCCGGTCCCTGTCCGAGAGCTGGGTGAGCCTGGCTACGAGTCTGAAGTCCGGTCCGGCTCCCCGTAGCTTCTCACAGCGGTCAGCTGTCCCAACGGTCCAATATGAGGGAGTGAGTGAGTGGGTGTGTGTCTGCGCATGCGCGGCCGGGGCTCCCCCTGTCCGAGGGCTGGGTTAGCCTGGCTACGAGTCTGAAGTCCGGTCCGGCTCCCCGTAGCTTCTCACAGCGGTCAGCTGTCCCAACGGGGCAATATGAGGGAGTGAGTGAGTGGGTGTGTGTCTGCGCAGTCTGAAGTCCCGTCGCTGTCCGAGGGCTGGGTTAGCCTGGGTATGAGTCTGAAGTCCAGTCCGACTCCCCGTAGCTTCTCACAGCGGTCAGCTGTCCCAACGGGGCAATATGAGGGAGTGAGTGAGTGGGTGTGTGTCTGCGCAGTCTGAAGTCCCGTCGCTGTACGAGGGCTGAGTTAGCCTGGGTATGAGTCTGAAGTCCAGTCCGACTCCCCGTAGCTTCTCACAGCGGTCAGCTGTCCAACGGGGCAATATGAGGGAGTGAGTGAGTGGGTGTGTGTCTGCGCAGTCTGAAGTCCCGTCGCTGTCCGAGGGCTGGGTTAGCCTGGGTATGAGTCTGAAGTCCAGTCCGACTCCCCGTAGCTTCTCACAGCGGTCAGCTGTCCCAACGGGGCAATATGAGGGAGTGAGTGAGTGGGTGTGTGTCTGCGCAGTCTGAAGTCCGTCGCTGTACGAGGGCTGAGTTAGCCTGGGTATGAGTCTGAAGTCCAGTCCGACTCCCCGGAGCTTCTCACAGCGATCAGCTGTCCCAACGGGCCAATATGAGGGAGTGAGTGAGTGGGTGGGTGTGTGTCTGCGCAGTCTGAAGTCCGGTCCCTGTCCGAGAGCTGGGTGAGCCTGGCTACGAGTCTGAAGTCCGGTCCGGCTCCCCGTAGCTTCTCACAGCGGTCAGCTGTCCTAACGGTCCAATATGAGGGAGTGAGTGAGTGGGTGTGTGTCTGCGCATGCGCGGCCGGGGCTCCCCCTGTCCGAGGGCTGGGTTAGCCTGGCTACGAGTCTGAAGTCCGGTCCGGCTCCCCGTAGCTTCTCACAGCGGTCAGCTGTCCCAACGGGCCAATATGAGGGAGTGAGTGAGTGAGTGGGTGTGTGTCTGCGCAGTCTGAAGTCCGGTCCCTGTCCGAGGGCTGGGTTAGCCTGGCTACGAGTCTGAAGTCCGGTCCGGCTCCCCGTAGCTTCTCACAGCGGTCAGCTGTCCCAACGGGCCAATATGAGGGAGTGAGTGAGTGAGTGGGTGTGTGTCTGCGCAGTCTGAAGTCCGGTCCCTGTCCGAGGGCTGGGTTAGCCTGGCTATGAGTCTGAAGTCCGGTCCGGCTCCCCGTAGCTTATCACAGCGGTCAGCTGTCCCAAGGGCCAATATGAGGGAGTGAGTGAGTGGGTGTGTGTCTGCGCATGCGCGGCCGGGGCTCCCGCTGTCCGAGGGCTGGGTTAGCCTGGCTATGAGTCTGAAGTTCGGTCCGGCTCCCCGTAGCTTCTCACAGCGGTCAGCTGTCCCAACGGGCCAATATGAGGGAGTGAGTGAGTGGTTGTGTGTCTGCGCAGTCTGAAGTCCCGTCGCTGTCCGAGGGCTGGGTTAGCCTGGGTATGAGTCTGAAGTCCAGTCCGACTCCCCGTAGCTTCTCACAGCGGTCAGCTGTCCCAACGGGCCAATATGAGTGAGGGAGTGAGTGGGTGTGTGTCTGCGCAGTCTGAAGTCCCGTCGCTGTCCGAGGGCTGGGTTAGCCTGGGTATGAGTCTGAAGTCCAGTCCGACTCCCCGTAGCTTCTCACAGCGGTCAGCTGTCCCAACGGGGCAATATGAGGGAGTGAGTGAGTGGGTGGGTGTGTGTCTGCGCAGTCTGAAGTCCGGTCCCTGTCCGAGAGCTGGGTGAGCCTGGCTACGAGTCTGAAGTCCGGTCCGGCTCCCCGTAGCTTCTCACAGCGGTCAACTGTCCCAACGGGCCAATATGAGGGAGTGAGTGAGTGGGTGGGTGTGTGTCTGCGCAGTCTGAAGTCCGGTCCCTGTCCGAGAGCTGGGTGAGCCTGGCTACGAGTCTGAAGTCCGGTCCGGCTCCCCGTAGCTTCTCACAGCGGTCAACTGTCCCAACGGTCCAATATGAGGGAGTGAGTGAGTGGGTGTGTGTCTGGAGCCGGGAGCCGCGCATGCTCACAGGCACGGGGGGCAGCTGAGCTACGGGGAGCCGCGCGCATGCTCACAGGCACTCCTCTGGAGCCGGGAGCCGCGCATGCTCACAGGCACGGGGGGCAGCTGAGCTACGGGGAGCCGCGCGCATGCTCACAGGCACTCCTCTGGAACCGGGAGCCGCGCATGCTCACAGGCACTCCTCTGGAGCCGGGAGCCGCGCATGCTCACAGGCACGGGGGGCAGCTGAGCTACGGGGAGCCGCGCGCATGCTCACAGGCACTCCTCTGGAACCGGGAGCCGCGCATGCTCACAGGCACTCCTCTGGAGCCGGGAGCCGCGCATGCTCACAGGCACGGGGGGCAGCTGAGCTACGGGGAGCCGCGCGCATGCTCACAGGCACTCCTCTGGAGCCGGGAGCCGCGCATGCTCACACACACACTCTTCTGGAGCCGGGAGCCGCGCATGCTCACAGGCACGGGCGGCAGCTGAGCTACGGGGAGCCGCGCGCATGCTCACAGGCACTCCTCTGGAACCGGGAGACGCGCATGCTCACAGGTACTCCTCTGGAGCCGGGAGCTGCGCATGCTCACAGGCACGGGGGGCAGCTGATCTACGGGGAGCCGCGCGCATGCTCACAGGCACTCCTCTGGAGCCGGGAGCCGCGCATGCTCACACACACACTCCTCTGGAGCCGGGAGCCGCGCATGCTCACAGGCACGGGGGGCAGCTGAGCTACGGGGAGCCGCGCGCATGCTCACAGGCACTCCTCTGGAGCTGGGAGCCGCGCATGCTCACAGGCACGGGGGGCAGCTGAGCTACGGGGAGCCGCGCGCATGCTCACAGGCACTCCTCTGGAGCCGGGAGCCGCGCATGCTCACACACACACTCGGTCAGCTGTCCCAACGGGCCAATATGAGGGAGTGAGTGAGTGGGTGTGTGTCTGCGCAGTCTGAAGTCCCGTCGCTGTCCGAGGGCTGGGTTAGCCTGGGTATGAGTCTGAAGTCCAGTCCGACTCCCCGTAGCTTCTCACAGCGGTCAGCTGTCCCAACGGGCCAATATGAGGGAGTGAGTGAGTGGGTGTGTGTCTGCGCAGTCTGAAGTCCCGTCGCTGTACGAGGGCTGAGTTAGCCTGGGTATGAGTCTGAAGTCCAGTCCGACTCCCCGGAGCTTCTCGCAGCGATCAGCTGTCCCAACGGGCCAATATGAGGGAGTGAGTGAGTGAGTGGGTGGGTGTGTGTCTGCGGAGTCTGAAGTCCGGTCCCTGTCCGAGAGCTGGGTGAGCCTGGCTACGAGTCTGAAGTCCGGTCCGGCTCCCCGTAGCTTCTCACAGCGGTCAACTGTCCCAACGGCCCAATATGAGGGAGTGAGTGAGTGGGTGTGTGTCTGCGCATGCGCGGCCGGGGCTCCCTCTTTCCGAGGGCTGGGTTAGCCTGGCTACGAGTCTGAAGTCCGGTCCGGCTCCCCGTAGCTTCTCACAGCGGTCAGCTGTCCCAACGGGCCAATATGAGGGAGTGAGTGAGTGGGTGTGTGTCTGCGCAGTCTGAAGTCCCGTCGCTGTCCGAGGGCTCGGTTAGCCTGGGTATGAGTCTGAAGTCCAGTCCGACTCCCCGTAGCTTCTCACAGCGGTCAGCTGTCCCAACGGGGCAATATGAGGGAGTGAGTGAGTGGGTGTGTGTCTGCGCAGTCTGAAGTCCGGTCCCTGTCCGAGGGCTGGGTGAGCCTGGCTATGAGTCTGAAGTCCGGTCCGGCTCCCCGTAGCTTCTCACAGCGGTCAGCTGTCCCAAGGGCCAATATGAGGGAGTGAGTGAGTGGGTGTGTGTCTGCGCATGCGCGGCCGGGGCTCCCGCTGTCCGAGGGCTGGGTTAGCCTGGCTATGAGTCTGAAGTCCGGTCCGGCTCCCCGTAGCTTCTCACAGCGGTCAGCTGTCCCAACGGGCCAATATGAGGGAGTGAGTGAGTGGGTGTGTGTCTGCGCAGTCTGAAGTCCGGTCCCTGTCCGAGGGCTGGGTCCGCCTGGCTATGAGTCTGAAGTCCGGTCCGGCTCCCCGTAGCTTCTCAGAGCGGTCAGCTGTCCCAAGGGCCAATATGAGGGAGTGAGTGAGTGAGTGGGTGTGTGTCTGCGCATGCGCGGCCGGGGCTCCCGCTGTCCGAGGGCTGGGTTAGCCTGGCTACGAGTCTGAGGTCCGGTCCGGCTCCCCGTAGCTTCTCACAGCGGTCAGCTGTCCCAACGGGCGAATATGAGGGAGTGAGTGAGTGGGTGTGTGTCTGCGCATGCGCGGCCGGGGCTCCCCCTGTCCGAGTGCTGGCTTAGCCTGGCTACGAGTCTGAAGTCCGGTCCGGCTCCCCGTAGCCTCTCACAGCGGTCAGCTGTCCCAACGGGCCAATATGAGGGAGTGAGTGAGTGGGTGTGTGTCTGCGCAGTCTGAAGTCCCGTCGCTGTCCGAGGGCTGAGTTAGCCTGGGTATGAGTCTGAAGTCCAGTCCGACTCCCCGGAGCTTCTCGCAGCGATCAGCTGTCCCAACGGGCCAATATGAGGGAGTGAGTGAGTGAGTGGGTGGGTGTGTGTCTGCGCAGTCTGAAGTCCGGTCCCTGTCCGAGAGCTGGGTGAGCCTGGCTACGAGTCTGAAGTCCGGTCCGGCTCCCCGTAGCTTCTCACAGCGGTCAACTGTCCCAACGGTCCAATATGAGGGAGTGAGTGAGTGGGTGTGTGTCTGCGCATGCGCGGCCGGGGCTCCCCCTGTCCGAGGGCTGGGTTAGCCTGGCTACGAGTCTGAAGTCCGGTCCGGCTCCCCGTAGCTTCTCACAGCGGTCAGCTGTCCCAACGGGCCAATATGAGGGAGTGAGTGAGTGAGTGGGTGTGTGTCTGCGCAGTCTGAAGTCCCGTCGCTGTCCGAGGGCTGGGTTAGCCTGGGTATGAGTCTGAAGTCCAGTCCGACTCCCCGTAGCTTCTCACAGCGGTCAGCTGTCCCAACGGGCCAATATGAGGGAGTGAGTGAGTGGGTGTGTGTCTGCGCAGTCTGAAGTCCCGTCGCTGTCCGAGGGCTGGGTTAGCCTGGGTATGAGTCTGAAGTCCAGTCCGACTCCCCGTAGCTTCTCACAGCGGTCAGCTGTCCCAACGGGGCAATATGAGGGAGTGAGTGAGTGGGTGTGTGTCTGCGCAGTCTGAAGTCCCGTCGCTGTACGAGGGCTGAGTTAGCCTGGGTATGAGTCTGAAGTCCAGTCCGACTCCCCGGAGCTTCTCACAGCGATCAGCTGTCCCAACGGGCCAATATGAGGGAGTGAGTGAGTGGGTGGGTGTGTGTCTGCGCAGTCTGAAGTCCGGTCCCTGTCCGAGAGCTGGGTGAGCCTGGCTACGAGTCTGAAGTCCGGTCCGGCTCCCCGTAGCTTCTCACAGCGGTCAACTGTCCCAACGGTCCAATATGAGGGAGTGAGTGAGTGGGTGTGTGTCTGCGCATGCGCGGCCGGGGCTCCCCCTGTCCGAGGGCTGGGTTAGCCTGGCTACGAGTCTGAAGTCCGGTCCGGCTCCCCGTAGCTTCTCACAGCGGTCAGCTGTCCCAACGGGCCAATATGAGGGAGTGAGTGAGTGAGTGGGTGTGTGTCTGCGCAGTCTGAAGTCCCGTCGCTGTCCGAGGGCTCGGTTAACCTGGGTATGAGTCTGAAGTCCGGTCCGGCTCCCCGTAGCTTCTCACAGCGGTCAGCTGTCCCAACGGGCCAATATGAGGGAGTGAGTGAGTGGGTGTGTGTCTGCGCATGCGCGGACGGGGGTCCCCTGGTCCGAGGGCTGGGTTAGCCTGGCTACGAGTCTGAAGTCCGGTCCGGCTCCCCGTAGCTTCTCACAGCGGTGAGCTGTCCCAACGGGCCAATATGAGGGAGTGAGTGAGTGGGTGTGTGTCTGCGCAGTCTGAAGTCCGGTCCCTGTCCGAGGGCTGGGTTAGCCTGGCTACTAGTCTGAAGTCCGGTCCGGCTCCCCGTAGCTTCTCACAGCGGTCAGCTGTCCCAACGGACCAATATGAGCGAGTGAGTGAGTGGGTGTGTGTCTGCGCAGTCTGAAGTCCCGTCGCTGTCCGAGGGCTGAGTTAGCCTGGGTATGAGTCTGAAGTCCAGTCCGACTCCCCGGAGCTTCTCGCAGCGATCAGCTGTCCCAACGGGCCAATATGAGGGAGTGAGTGAGTGAGTGGGTGGGTGTGTGTCTGCGCAGTCTGAAGTCCGGTCCCTGTCCGAGAGCTGGGTGAGCCTGGCTACGAGTCTGAAGTCCGGTCCGGCTCCCCGTAGCTTCTCACAGCGGTCAACTGTCCCAACGGTCCAATATGAGGGAGTGAGTGAGTGGGTGTGTGTCTGCGCATGCGCGGCCGGGGCTCCCCCTGTCCGAGGGCTGGGTTAGCCTGGCTACGAGTCTGAAGTCCGGTCCGGCTCCCCGTAGCTTCTCACAGCGGTCAGCTGTCCCAACGGGCCAATATGAGGGAGTGAGTGAGTGAGTGGGTGTGTGTCTGCGCAGTCTGAAGTCCCGTCGCTGTCCGAGGGCTGGGTTAGCCTGGGTATGAGTCTGAAGTCCAGTCCGACTCCCCGTAGCTTCTCACAGCGGTCAGCTGTCCCAACGGGCCAATATGAGGGAGTGAGTGAGTGGGTGTGTGTCTGCGCAGTCTGAAGTCCCGTCGCTGTCCGAGGGCTGGGTTAGCCTGGGTATGAGTCTGAAGTCCAGTCCGACTCCCCGTAGCTTCTCACAGCGGTCAGCTGTCCCAACGGGGCAATATGAGGGAGTGAGTGAGTGGGTGTGTGTCTGCGCAGTCTGAAGTCCCGTCGCTGTACGAGGGCTGAGTTAGCCTGGGTATGAGTCTGAAGTCCAGTCCGACTCCCCGGAGCTTCTCACAGCGATCAGCTGTCCCAACGGGCCAATATGAGGGAGTGAGTGAGTGGGTGGGTGTGTGTCTGCGCAGTCTGAAGTCCGGTCCCTGTCCGAGAGCTGGGTGAGCCTGGCTACGAGTCTGAAGTCCGGTCCGGCTCCCCGTAGCTTCTCACAGCGGTCAACTGTCCCAACGGTCCAATATGAGGGAGTGAGTGAGTGGGTGTGTGTCTGCGCATGCGCGGCCGGGGCTCCCCTGTCCGAGGGCTGGGTTAGCCTGGCTACGAGTCTGAAGTCCGGTCCGGCTCCCGTAGCTTCTCACAGCGGTCAGCTGTCCCAACGGGCCAATATGAGGGAGTGAGTGAGTGAGTGGGTGTGTGTCTGCGCAGTCTGAAGTCCCGTCGCTGTCCGAGGGCTCGGTTAACCTGGGTATGAGTCTGAAGTCCGGTCCGGCTCCCCGTAGCTTCTCACAGCGGTCAGCTGTCCCAACGGGCCAATATGAGGGAGTGAGTGAGTGGGTGTGTGTCTGCGCATGCGCGGACGGGGGTCCCCTGGTCCGAGGGCTGGGTTAGCCTGGCTACGAGTCTGAAGTCCGGTCCGGCTCCCCGTAGCTTCTCACAGCGGTGAGCTGTCCCAACGGGCCAATATGAGGGAGTGAGTGAGTGGGTGTGTGTCTGCGCAGTCTGAAGTCCGGTCCCTGTCCGAGGGCTGGGTTAGCCTGGCTACTAGTCTGAAGTCCGGTCCGGCTCCCCGTAGCTTCTCACAGCGGTCAGCTGTCCCAACGGACCAATATGAGCGAGTGAGTGAGTGGGTGTGTGTCTGCGCAGTCTGAAGTCCGGTCCCTGTCCGAGGGCTGGGTCCGCCTGGCTATGAGTCTGAAGTCCGGTCCGGCTCCCCGTAGCTTCTCAGAGCGGTCAGCTGTCCCAAGGGCCAATATGAGGGAGTGAGTGAGTGAGTGGGTGTGTGTCTGCGCATGCGCGGCCGGGGCTCCGCTGTCCGAGGGCTGGGTTAGCCTGGCTACGAGTCTGAGGTCCGGTCCGGCTCCCCGTAGCTTCTCACAGCGGTCAGCTGTCCCAACGGGCGAATATGAGGGAGTGAGTGAGTGGGTGTGTGTCTGCGCATGCGCGGCCGGGGCTCCCCCTGTCCGAGTGCTGGCTTAGCCTGGCTACGAGTCTGAAGTCCGGTCCGGCTCCCCGTAGCCTCTCACAGCGGTCAGCTGTCCCAACGGGCCAATATGAGGGAGTGAGTGAGTGGGTGTGTGTCTGCGCAGTCTGAAGTCCCGTCGCTGTACGAGGGCTGAGTTAGCCTGGGTATGAGTCTGAAGTCCAGTCCGACTCCCCGGAGCTTCTCGCAGCGATCAGCTGTCCCAACGGGCCAATATGAGGGAGTGAGTGAGTGAGTGGGTGGGTGTGTGTCTGCGCAGTCTGAAGTCCGGTCCCTGTCCGAGAGCTGGGTGAGCCTGGCTACGAGTCTGAAGTCCGGTCCGGCTCCCCGTAGCTTCTCACAGCGGTCAACTGTCCCAACGGTCCAATATGAGGGAGTGAGTGAGTGGGTGTGTGTCTGCGCATGCGCGGCCGGGGCTCCCCTGTCCGAGGGCTGGGTTAGCCTGGCTACGAGTCTGAAGTCCGGTCCGGCTCCCCGTAGCTTCTCACAGCGGTCAGCTGTCCCAACGGGCCAATATGAGGGAGTGAGTGAGTGAGTGGGTGTGTGTCTGCGCAGTCTGAAGTCCCGTCGCTGTCCGAGGGCTGGGTTAGCCTGGGTATGAGTCTGAAGTCCAGTCCGACTCCCCGTAGCTTCTCACAGCGGTCAGCTGTCCCAACGGGCCAATATGAGGGAGTGAGTGAGTGGGTGTGTGTCTGCGCAGTCTGAAGTCCCGTCGCTGTCCGAGGGCTGGGTTAGCCTGGGTATGAGTCTGAAGTCCAGTCCGACTCCCCGTAGCTTCTCACAGCGGTCAGCTGTCCCAACGGGGCAATATGAGGGAGTGAGTGAGTGGGTGTGTGTCTGCGCAGTCTGAAGTCCCGTCGCTGTACGAGGGCTGAGTTAGCCTGGGTATGAGTCTGAAGTCCAGTCCGACTCCCCGGAGCTTCTCACAGCGATCAGCTGTCCCAACGGGCCAATATGAGGGAGTGAGTGAGTGGGTGGGTGTGTGTCTGCGCAGTCTGAAGTCCGGTCCCTGTCCGAGAGCTGGGTGAGCCTGGCTACGAGTCTGAAGTCCGGTCCGGCTCCCCGTAGCTTCTCACAGCGGTCAACTGTCCCAACGGTCCAATATGAGGGAGTGAGTGAGTGGGTGTGTGTCTGCGCATGCGCGGCCGGGGCTCCCCCTGTCCGAGGGCTGGGTTAGCCTGGCTACGAGTCTGAAGTCCGGTCCGGCTCCCCGTAGCTTCTCACAGCGGTCAGCTGTCCCAACGGGCCAATATGAGGGAGTGAGTGAGTGAGTGGGTGTGTGTCTGCGCAGTCTGAAGTCCCGTCGCTGTCCGAGGGCTCGGTTAACCTGGGTATGAGTCTGAAGTCCGGTCCGGCTCCCCGTAGCTTCTCACAGCGGTCAGCTGTCCCAACGGGCCAATATGAGGGAGTGAGTGAGTGGGTGTGTGTCTGCGCATGCGCGGACGGGGGTCCCCTGGTCCGAGGGCTGGGTTAGCCTGGCTACGAGTCTGAAGTCCGGTCCGGCTCCCCGTAGCTTCTCACAGCGGTGAGCTGTCCCAACGGGCCAATATGAGGGAGTGAGTGAGTGGGTGTGTGTCTGCGCAGTCTGAAGTCCGGTCCCTGTCCGAGGGCTGGGTTAGCCTGGCTACTAGTCTGAAGTCCGGTCCGGCTCCCCGTAGCTTCTCACAGCGGTCAGCTGTCCCAACGGACCAATATGAGCGAGTGAGTGAGTGGGTGTGTGTCTGGAGCCGGGAGCCGCGCATGCTCACAGGCACGGGGGGCAGCTGAGCTACGGGGAGCCGCGCGCATGTTCACAGGCACTCCTCTGGAACCGGGAGCCGCGCATGCTCACAGGCACTCCTCTGGAGCCGGGAGCCGCGCATGCTCACAGGCACGGGGGGCAGCTGAGCTACGGGGAGCCGCGCGCATGCTCACAGGCACTCCTCTGGAGCCGGGAGCCGCGCATGCTCACACACACTCCTCTGGAGCCGGGAGCCGCGCATGCTCACAGGCACGGGGGGCAGCTGACCGCTGTGGCAAGCTACGGGCAGGGGCGGGGCTTGCGGACGAGCAAGCCAGGCAGTTGCTTGGAGCCCCGCCCTGTAGGGGGCCCCCAAGGGCTGCCAAAATGTACTCCACAGCAACAACAACAATGGGCATTTTTTTTTTTTTTGCAATGAAATGACACCGTAGTAGCAAACCCCCTTGTGGGGCCCCCGCCCCATCTGCCTTCAGCCTGCATCTGACGCTGTCTGCGCGATTCAGCGCGAAGTTTGTAATCCGGTCAAGCTCCCCCACCTCCCACGAGAGAGACATGAAGAGGAGTTATCCCAGTGGGGCAGAGAAAAAGAAGCAGGGAAATGAAAAGGAGTAAAAAAGAAAGAATGACAGTGGTAAGTGCATTTTCACCTCCTGACTGACTGTGTTGTCATGGATTCCATAAGGTCGAATACAATTAAGCCATGATGAATGCTAAACAAGACACCCCAACATTAGCAGGCTATAGCTAGCAGGTATATGTGCTTCACTCTCCAGTTCCACCAGCAGAAAACAACAAAACCTCTATTGATTATTATTATTATATTAATAACAACAACAATATCAATTATAAAAATAATACTAAATTACACCTTGTATTAAAAGCTATGCATAATGATGAATTGATGATGAATTGATGATGATATGTTTCTAATAATAATAATATGTTCTCTCTTATCTCTCCTCAGGATCATTACTAACATTTTTAAAACCAGTGAATTCAGGGAAGGATAACGTTACCTTGATGTGGCCTTTTACACTGTTTACTCATTGACTTTTAGACCAGCGGACCTGTGGGTACCCTGTGAATTTTGCACTAGCCAAGCCCAATTTTGTGTTATTTATTTTATTTGATATTATTTATCTCCACTATTTAATTGTTTTATCTATGTTGTGGCAATGTTATTTTTCTTTTGATGTGCCCGTATACATTGTTTGCTCATTTACTCAGATTTATATTTTTTATATTTGAAGTTTAATAATTTGCAGTGGACTTTTGTAATAAACTAAAGTTCATATTTTATATATCTTGTTGGTGTCAGATTATTTACAAGGTTTTCAGTATACATCTCAAATGTCCTGGAAATTGTGCATTTATGTGTGCAAAAACCTAATTTCGGCGTGCATGGGTGGGGTGGGGGCCCCAGGAATTTCTTGCTTGGAGCCCCAAAAGACCCTAGCAACGCCACTGGTTTCAGTGTCTCGCGCTTTTCCTTTGTCAGACTGGTCAGGGAGTGAAGAGAAAGGTGGAAGTGATGCAATGTTTATGCACCTGTGATACCCCCCCCCCCCCCCCCCCCCCCACACCCACACACACACTAACACCCACACTCACACATCAACCTGGTAGTACGGGGGAGTAGGTCGCGCGAGCCATTGGGTGGAGCAACGGCGTCGCGTGCTGCGGAATACATTCAGTAGGTCGTTAACGCAGCGCACGGTTTGGTTGCAGATGCAGGTCGCTGAGTGTGAGCGCGAGGCGGGGGGAAATGGCGAACGGGCGCGGGCGGCGGTGCGTCTTGTGAGGATACAGTAGACACCGGGAGCGGAGGCAGGCGGCAGCTCGAGGACAGACAGGAGAGGGAGAGGAACCATGGAGGACTCGGAGCCCGCAGAGGACGGCTTGCTCGCGGGCTTGCGGTGGAACCGGAGCGCACGAGACCAGGCACAACTCAAACACAAAATCCGGGATCTGCCAGGGCTACTCAAGCACGGGCTGCACCTGCGGAAGAAGAGCGTGAGTATTTCAAACCGACCGCTGACTGACTGTCCGTCCTTCCGTGTTTGATGTGTGATGAACGATGGCAACGGTTTTATCTGTCCGGCCATCAGGTTTACCGACACCGCTCTGTGCTCCGAGGCTGTTTCATAACCTCGTCACGACTCAGGTGTTTTCATTATGTTACAAGCATTACTGTCGCAGAGTCTCTCTCTCCCTCTGTGTGTGCGTGTGCGCACGGATGTGTGTGTTTGTTTGTGTGTGTGTGTGTGTGTGTGTACACGCATATTACATCCATAATAACTGGAATTGCTGTTGTGCACCATACCTTCACACTCCGGTAGTCAAGGCAACACAGCCCCCCCCCCCCTCCAACACATAGGCTCCACACAAACCTATTTACATTCTTAGGAATACACATTTACATATTTATATTCAACAATCAGGTGCATTTGCACAATTGACAATTCATTTGTCTTGATCCAATAATAGTGGGAAGATGTGCATTGCAACTTCTCAGAGGGCAAGGTGATCTTGTCAGGTTGTATTTATGACAAATTTTCACATTTTTAGTTTGCAGATATCTGGACAAAAGCAGCAAATTGTCTCATTTGAGAACTTCAATGATAAACAGAAATGCAAAATTGCTACTTAATATTCAGCTGACTGACAGATATCCCTTGTATTTGTATACAACATTTGCAATCCTGATAGGGAAAATTTGTAGAAATCTATCTCATGGGTATACCCTGATTCTTTTCCATGATGATTGGTCAACTAAGCAGTAAAAATGTGTGCGACTTGCTGTGCCCTGATGTGGAACAAACACACCTGACAAGCCAAATTGCTGCTCGGAGTGTCAGCTCTGCTCATCTTCATCATCGGCAGCAGCAGCCAGTAGAGAACGTGTCCCTGATTGCCTCTGTGGGAATCACAGACAGAGTGCCAGGACTTCCAGTCCCACTGCTGCCAAATGTGCTAAAATATGCAGCATTTGTAGCGTAAAGCCACTTTGGACCAAGTAGATGAACAATTATGTCATGTTACATCTTGTCATTCTAAGTGATATTTAATGATGTACAGATTGAGGTCACTTTGTTGTCCTGTCACCTATCTGATTACTGTCATAATATTACATTCTCCAATGGAAACCAACCAGCAATAGTAAATGCTACGCCTGATTTAAAAAAAAAAAATGCAAATAGGACAGTCCACACAAGAATATGATGGTGAAACCTTAGAGAATGATGAATGATTGGATTATTTTTCGAGGATCACGTGAAGAAAAGCAGAATTGGTCCACTTCACATAGTCGATAACTATGAACTGTATTGTATAATGCTCACCCATTGTTTTGTTTTTTTCTGTGAGCTCAAGGGAAACAAATATTGAACAGATGAAGAAAAAAATGTTAAGTTTTCCTTCTGCTCTCTCCACCTAACTTAGTGTGTGAGTTCATGTGTGGATGAGTGTGATGAGGCGTAGGTAAGTAGTGTGAAGGTATGGGCTGTTCTGTGCAGACTGGTTTTCTCTAGACACTGGCAGTTGGCTATGCTTCACCTGGCACACACACACACACACACACACACACATACACACATTCACATTCACACACAGGCACACATATTTTTGCATAAAGTAATCTTCCAAAAAGACATCAGTGAGGAACTACTAGAGAGTTTTTGCAGTGCACTACAATAGCACTCAAACTTGGAAAGTCAATGAACACATGTTTTCCGTTTTGTTTGATTCATGCAGCTAATATTTATGTGTGTGTTTTTTTTAACTCCTGATATCGGGGGCCGTGTGAAAGTGCAAACATCTGACATAAGCAATTTTTCACATTACCTCATATGCTTCTTTAATGTTTGCCGACAGCCCACAAAGTGAGTTGAAGCTGCTGTGTTGCACATAGCCATCTGTCGCTCTTGGTTCCAGCCTGCAGCAGCCTCACCTTGGAGAATCCTGCTTTTCTCTGTTGTGACTTGCTCTGGTATTTAATTATTAGTTCTTCATTGGCCATAGAATCAACAAACAAATGTATCTATGCAAATGGCTCCTATTCCACCTGCTTGGATGTTATGTACAATAGACATAAACCCTGGATGATTTTGCCCCCGTCAGGTGTCAAGTTCTGACATTTCACCTTGTGTGAGCCCACTGGTGAGGAGATGCTATCAGAGCAAGTGAAAGGCTCAACCACAGCACTGCTAGCATGTCTGGATAGCCTATTCTAACAAATCCATATTGATCCGATTGATATTATTTCCCATCAATACCCTCAAACCCAGAGTCAGTATTCTGGAACCAGTTTTACTCTGAAGTGTTTGTTTTGGTTGGATCTTGTTGCCAAGACCAAAACAGAAGATAAAGCTTGAAACATGAAACTGTCTTTAAAGACAATGCTGCCAAAAGTTAAGAGACAGTTACCCTGCTCATGTTTCTTAATGGTCAGTGGTGTTTTACTATAAATATAGTATATGCACACCATAGGCCTATTTGTTGTAATAATAATAATTGCAGAGGTTTTAACATGGGGACCCTATTAACCATTTGCTTTTGTAGACTAGTACAAGTGCACTGAGGGGTCCAGTCAGGTTAGGCATGTTGTATGTATGTTTCATTGTATTCTCAATGTAAGAAAAGGAAATGATACATGTTGAAGCTGGAGGAGTGGTGCAATTATGTTGCACTCCCATATAATCATACTGTTTCATTTGGGCAGCAACTTCTTTGTCTTTCTTCTACTGAAATTCTGATAGAGACCGCACGCTGAAAATTACATCACAGTTTTTGTTAGAAGGGACATTCAGATGGATATTATAAAGTACATTTGATGTGACCACTAGTTGTGAAGTCAGACTTGATCCTTGTAGATTAAAAACTTGCACACATCCAACAATACCCCTATAAAGTGTTGACTGTATTTGAATGCCTGCTCAAAACACATTATAAAGTGAGCCATCAGACTTTACATTCACGGGCTTAGAGGAAAGTTGATGATATTTCACTGAAGATGATCTAATTTCTGCATTATGCAGCCAAGCAGAGGCTTGTGATGTGTTTTTATGTCTGCCAGCAATATTTCATATCCATAACAACATTGTACATTGCGATAAAAAAGATGAAAGGGAAAGTGAGAGACTCTCTCACCAACTTACACACACTATAACTAGAATCATGGCTTTTCACTCAAAAGGATTAGCACAGTATGCCAATATTACTACTGCACTTTATTAGGAGCTCAAATATGCATTTCAATATGTATATTTTTCCTAGTGCCAGCTTTTTCCACTTTTCCACTGATTGTTTTTTTTTTTTTTTTAACTGGGTGCTCAAGTTAAGTTTTGGAGCTATTTAATGTTTTTCATGCATTTTAAGAAACAAAATCAATTCACAAACTAGCTAAGTAAGAGATTGATCTCCAAATTGATGTTGGAATATAATATTAATATTGATTATATCTGACTGAAGCTTGAAAACCTTAAATGGAAAAATCTAAATGTTGGGCCACACCTTCTTGAAATTAAAATCTTGACCAATTTATGTCTAAAATATCTTGTTTGTGGTTAAATTGATTATTTATCTGCATATTCTGCATTAGTTTTTTTCTCACCATCAACAGTATAAAGTATATACTAGAGGACTGAGAAATCTAGGAAAATTAGCATATCATCAATAAATATAGACACGGATGAAAAGTGTTGGTGGTAAGCCAAAGGTCGTGTGTTGGCAGGTAGTCTCAGGCTGTCAGCTGGGTTTGTGTGTTTGTATATTTGTGTGTGTGCGTGTCTATTGAGCTGTAGCTGCTCTGATGTCTCCATTTGACTTCCTTGTATGACAGATCTGTCGAGGAGTTGACAGGAGCTTAGTGTGAATGCGAAGTGTTTGTGTGTGTGTGTGCGCGCGCGCGTGAGGGGGCTTGCCAAGCATACCGTGCTACAGCTCGTCACTGTGCTCAGCAATCTAATCTGAGAGTAATCCATTTCTTGCAGATAATGACCTCGCTCTCTCCTGCTCCCTCTCTCTCTGTCTCCCCCCTCTCCCTTTCTCTCTCTCTCTCCCTCTCTCTCTGTATACACACTTTGAAGTCATCACACAGATAAGCGTGTCAGCATGTGCTCTCTCTTTATAGCTCTCATTCCACTGCTCTTTTCTTCTCCTCCCTTTCTTCTCTTCCATCACTCTCTTTTGGCCTCCGGTGTACTGACAGCAACGGGCTGTATATATGCTGTGATGGAGGATGGCCTATGGATGGACGCATGGAGTGCTAGTTTGTGAGAAACTAAGGGCACAGACAGAGACACTTACAGGAACATGGCCAGCAGACATCCCTCTCGTAGTGCGACACAGTATGAAACACCTCTAGTGCTGGTGTGTCTGGGCTGGAGTTCACCAGAGGAGATGAAAAGAGATGACGGTGGAGAAGCAAAGAGCCCTCGAGAGATCTGTGTTCACCAGACAGAGAGACAAAGAGATGAAGAGATAAGATACAGTGACCAAGACAAAAGAGAGAAGAAGAAGCGAGACAGAGATAGTGAGAGTCAGAAACAATTTATTTAGTCTGTGTGCATGGCTGGTTTGTGTGCTCTACTTAACTTCCAGTCCAAATACTGCATGTCTTCATACACAAACACTGAAAATAGGTCTTTTCTGTACTGATATCTCTGAGTAGTCCTATAGTCTGAATGCCCCTGACCAACTGACTGACTGACCAACTGACAGACTGACTGATATATGTTCCACCATTGATCCTGTGAGCCACCTAAGTTGAAGTTTCCTCAATGGCTGCTGCTCTTTCAAATAAATTTGCATGAACCGTCTACTAGGTAGGCTTAACAGAGTGAAGTGTTGTCAACTTGTCACTAGATTTGGTTTCTTTTCAAACCTAGTAGTGGCTGCACCATGTATGGGCCGAGGACCACACTTTTTAAACCAACAATTTTTTTTACATGAGCAAAAGAGAGCATAAGAGCGCAAAACTTATTTAAGGCTCGTGTCTGATAAAAGCCTACTTCAAATAAAGACCTGTTACCTATGTGTTTGGAGATTTTTTGTTTTTGTCAGATGTTAGCACGGCTATAAAGCCGTGGAGAGCAGCAGCTTGGAAAACTTGTTCTGTTGTTTGACAGCAGAAACAGAAGTCATGTAAATGAACTTTACTGGAAATTCAGCTGTATTAAATGCTATACATGTCAGTGCCGAAGAAGCAAACAGATAACAGGCTGAAACCAGATGATACTAGGATAATGCAAATTTGACAGCATGGTGTCAGTTGTCTGTGGAGGAACCCCAACCTTCTTTGTTTATTTTGTCCTCAATTTCACACATTGACCGTATGTGGTCAGGCCATATATGAGGCTTTGAAAATCTTGGGAATGGGAATGAGAAAAACTGTGATTTTGGAGAATCTGTCGCCCTTAAATTTCACCTCATATCAGGGCTACAACTATAGATATTGGAAATTCCTCTTACAGCTTCCACACAAGATCTTGGCATCGTGCTTGATACGCCTGTCCAACAGTCCCAAATCCAAATATATTCAGTTCACATCACATGAAGCAAAGGAAAGCAGCTATCCATTAGAAGCTGAAAATTATTATATTATATATTATTATTATATTATTATTATAATAATAATAATAATATAATAATATAATAATAATAATTGTTTGTTTGGCTTGAAATATGACTGGTTAAAAAAATAGTCCCCAGCACACTTTGTTGATCATAAAATAGTGATTTGATTGACATCTCAGTGCAGTGTAAGGTCTACTGTTTTGCTGATTGTCAGGTAGCTTTCACTGTGTCAGCTACTCATTCAGTTGTCTAACACCACTCACAGACAAATGTGTGAATGAGAACGAATGAATGGTGAATTTGTCTGTATGAAAACACAATATTGAGAGTGAATGATTGGAGGGTGTGTAGATCTGTCCCACTGCTTATCAGATATTTTTATGTAATCTACCATTTTGTTGTTTGCTGATTGTGGTAAGTCTTGTCTGAAACTGATTCAGGATCTCTGGAAATACAATTATTTGTTGTCCTTCCCATGTTTAGACTGATAGAACTCTAATGAACCTAGGAGCAGTTAGTTTATCTTTGCTGTGCCTGACCAATATACATATCAAGTGTTGCACATAGCAACCTGCTGATTTTGATAGCATGTTTTATATGGATTACCTTTGGCTAGGTGTTTCACCCTTGTTTCCAGCCATGTCTCTTAAGATAAGCTAAACTAATTGCCCACTAGCTATTGCATCATATTTAAAAAATCTAAGACTGGTATTGGCCATTTCCTCTAAGTACCAGCCAGAAACCACGTAAGCACATTTGCCGAAATGTTGAGTTATTCCTTTAATGAAGAGTAGGTGAGCTGTGGTAGTCACTCGCTTTGAATAAGCGTGTGGCCAGTGGTGTATGACATCCCAGACAGTATCATCGCTCTAATGGGCTCACACACACTGCTCTCTATCTCTAATCATCCCTCTATTTCATTTTTCTCTCATGTCAAAGCCCCAGCCGAGCTCTTCTCTCCTTCTCCATCTCTGTCTTGCTCACTCTTTCTCTCTTTCTCGATTACAATTAAAATGATGTCTCTCATCGCCTCATATCTCTCCCTCTCCATCTGTCATATCCCCTTTCATATATTCATAAACTGTTGTGACTTTTGCAGCCTCCCACTCTTCTTTTCCTCTCTTGCAACCTAACTCGTTTATATTCTTCATCAACATCCATCTTCCTGAGTTGCTTAGGTGCTTTTCATTTGTCCCATCATTTGATCTCTCTGTATCTTCCTATTTGTCATCAGCTGGTGGTTTGTTATCGTCTGACTGTGAGAGGTGAGAGGCAGCAGCGATTGCGAGTACAGTCTCAGATTTCTGTGAAGGGCTCCACAGGGAATCAAACCCACTCTAACTCTGTCAATGATCCTGTTGCACTCACTGAGCTCTCAGACCAGTTGCACTCCTATTGCAGAAGGCTCTCATCTGTCAGTTTTGACAATCGTGATCGTTATCCTAATTCGACTTCACTGATGAAGTTTTCCTTTGATTTGGATTTAACGCAAAAAAAATTGAAAAAAGAAAATAAAAATCTGTTAATCATTGTCAAAACTCCTTGTCAATATTGTTGCAAAACAATAAACATAGCAAGCAAGCAAATAGGTATAGGCACAGTTATAGACATTGTAAAGTTTCCCTCCATTAGCTGGAGATTAACAGATCAGAAGTATCTGCACACAGTGAATATTTGAATAGTGAATACTGGCCATAAATGTCGGAAACACCCATTACATCAAACTGTCTACTGTCCACTAAAATGAAATGGTAAACAGATATGTAGCGTCCTTTCATTGTACTTGATCCACAGTTTATATGCATAAGTTGTTTTATGTGTCACCACAGTATCATTTCCTCTGTCATCCTGTTATAATCCCCAAAGATTATAATCTCTTTTTCCACATAATTGAAGTAGAGCCGAAGTAGATAGGCCTAGGGCAAGGCTGCAGCTTGATGAATGAATGAATGAAATCATGAAGTGACTGGACATGGTGTCACTTTGATATTGTGCTATTTCCTGTTGGAATGATTCATGCACTATTGATCAGTGGTACCAATGAATTTGAATTGTTTTTGCATTGTTTATTATGGCATGGGGTTCATACTGATGTGTGCTTGTGTGAATATGTGTCACTGTCCTATTTAGGTGAGATAATCATTCCTCAATTGGTGCTGTTCCATCTTCCATATAAAAATGAGCTGCCACTTTTGCAACTTTTACAAGAGTGCCCCACAGCAACAGGAGTGTCTGCACATTGAAGCCGCTGAATAAACCAGAAGGTCTGTGAGTGAGCAATAGTTGTCACCGCTGCTGGTTTGAACAAACCTGACTAATGGTTTTGGAATGGTAAACTGGTCCTTCTCATCGCACTCTTTGTTTGTTCACTGTGTTTACTGTTGTGTGTCACATTGTGTGTTGTCTCTGACGGCTTGTGTGTATTTTGTCTCACAGCAGTCACCTGACACTATCCCTGGACCGAGCACGGGACCTACAGCACAAGGTAAGGAAGCACACACACAGGCACACACACACACACACACACCACAACAGGGTGATGTCATCCCTTTACTTTTACTATGAGGCAAAGTGTGTTGTTTTTGCCTCAAAACAGGTGAAGTCAGTCATGATATTACCTTGGGCACTTTCATAGTTAGTTTGTTTCTCCCACGCACACAGACACATAAACACTCAGAGGGTGTCTTAATTTGTCATTCGTCACTATATTGTTTTGGCAAAAACTTCAGCACTGCTGCACTGCCTCAGGGCTTAAATATCTCATATGAGCACTTTCACTACTCAAAATATTAGCCAAAAAAGTAAAAGTTTAAAACAAGCTTTGATGTTGCTTATTTTTGTGCGCTGCTGTTAACCCCTGTAACAAAAATATTCCTCTGTGTGCTCGGCTTTTGTCCCTCAGCAGTTGTTGTTTTATCCATTAGTCACTTTTCACTAGACTTTCTTTTATATCTTACTTCAGCAGACGTGGATGTTGTACCCAAAGCAGTTTCATATTAGTGAAAACTCTGACTTTTGTTCTGTTTAGTCTAAAAGTGTCTAGTAGGAATTGATTGTTCAGATTTGCAGAGGGTGGGATCAATCAATAAATCTGGAGATAATTTAGATGATGATGGCAGTGAGTGGTGCTTTGTTTTGAGTTTTAGTTAGTGCTGGCATCTCTGACACTCAACCTCTGTTATCAGCTACTTCACAAATAAAGATGAACAGAGCTGCAAATATTTGTCACTGTCTATTAGAATGTGATCACCCATAGATGAGAAAAGCTTGATATGAAGCCTGAGCCTGTTGTGATAGCCTGATTGAATCTATACTGTGTGAGACCTTCTTTAGAGCTTGAGACACCCAAAAATAAAATTTTATGTCTGTCAAATTTTGCAATGCCCCACATACCACCATATGCCAGTTAGGACAATGACTAACTGGTTTTGAATGTCCCCTGCTGAGTTTTTTCTTAAAACAGTTACAGCGTGTTTACTTTTTGTGTGTCTTTCACCAGTGTGTGCTTTCTTAAGGACCAAGAAACTGTTTGTCCTCAAACAAAAATGTTTAATGCCTACTTCATAACATTTTAAAAGTTGCATATTTTTCTGTCGCATAGCAGCTGTCCCTGCTTTTCACCTTTTCACCTTTTACTGACACATGATACAAGGATCAAGAATATTTTTTAAACCATCTGCAAGAATTTATATTCCATCCGCCATGTACTTGTACACAGGATGCAAACAAAATAGAGATATCCGAAGCCTCAGTCATTTTGGCACTTCTATATTATCATAATAGTACCTAACAGTCTTTTGCAAAATTTACAGCCATTAGCCACAGAGTTCACCGTGAAATTACCAAGAGAGGACAGAGATTTAGAGTTTTTATTGACCTCATTAGTTATCAAGTGGACTCAACTTTGTAGCATGTAAAGGAGAATATGAATGGAACAGAGCAAGCACCCACGTAAACAGCTTAATTGAAATCCGGTCTTATTTACGACGGGGTCAATAGCAGGATTATTGCAGAGCATGTAGACACAGTCAATGTTTCATTCCTCAGGAGGAAAGAAATCGAGCTGTCCTTGTGAGTGTTTCAATGACATCGCATGGGCCACACTTGCTCTCTGCAGTCCCAATGCTCCTGTTCAAAATGTTGTGATGTGTGATAAGATTTTGTCATTTTAATGCATTAAGTGTTATCATAGGCAGAATATAATCATTTGAATGTGTTTCTGTGTGTGTGACAGTCTTGCTCCCAGAGTTTTCCATGTTCTGGTCGGGCTGGTGAGAATGCCTCCTCTCTCATGGACCATATCCAGCTAAAGACAAGATACCCTGGCCAGAATCATACGGTACACTTGTCTCTCTGTTTGTGCGTCTGGGTGCAGGGCTGAATCGCCATGTCAAGTGACATATACACGTCTCCAACCAGCATTGTTGAACCCCCCCCATTGGCCGCTCGAGTTGTTCACGCAGTAAGATGGGCAAAGTGTGCCGTAGACATGATATAGCACAGCACATGATCGTCTGAGAAGGCAGCACTCTCGTAGGGCACATTTGCACAGTACATGCAAAAAACATGTGAACATCTGGACACAAATATAATAGATACTCTTAACTGCCATTGGCCATACACCCAC
>JAFELL010001025.1:0-47147 GCA_019059645.1 Caranx melampygus
TGTGTACATCCACCAATGGCTACTGCTGAGGTTCCATGTGAAGTTCTCCATGAAGTCGTTGCTAGGATACAGACTAACATCCTGAGGCACTTGACTTCAGTCATGTCTCCCTGATGAGGATGTGGTTGGAAATACACGCGGGTGGAGGCCCATCTGAACTACTCAGATCATCCTCTTCATAACCCTTGATGGAACAAGAAAAGAGCGATGGCTCCTCTCTCTTCACTGCAGGACGGAGAGATATAGAAGATCCTTTGTACCTTCACCCATCAGGCTTCTTTCATTCTTCTGCGAATGCTTAATGAGCTGACAGACAAATGAATTTCGTATTCGTATTCGTATATCAGAGTTAATATCATCATAATAGTGTAGTGGCAGGAAAGACCAATTCACATGTATGTATCAAATATTGTGTAGTCCATCACAGTGATCACTGATTTATATATTAATATATATATATATATATACATATATGTGTGTGTGTAACACAAATCGTTGTGTATGGGGGAAGCCGACAATTGGGAGTCACAGACTCTGCAGAATGTGACATCATATTGAATGCAACCAATAAAGAAGCGAGCTGAGTGTAGAACACGGAAGTATAACAAACCATCTCCATGACCACCAACGATATGGCGAAACTCAAAGTTCGATGGACTTCAGAGATGGAGGACCAACTTGTGGAGCAATGGCAAACACACAGTGTTTATACAACGTGTCATCCAAATCCTACCACAACAGGAACGACAAAGACAAGTGTTGGAAAGAAACAGCAACCGCAATGGATATACCAACAGCTAGTCGAGCTCCAGTGATAGCACTTCCAGTTGTTTTAATTGTTGCCACTAACATCAACAAGCTTGAAAGAAGAAAGAAAAAAATCACAGCGGGGACTCCGTCACCCCCAGATGACTGATTACATATTACTACTATTATTATTATTATTGTATTAAGTGTGATTCTAGTTACAAATCATTATGCATGTGGTGTGCTGTGTTTGGAATATCAAAGCACACCACACATATAACGATCAAAACTTTTCAATCAAAGATTTTTTATCTTTATGTGCGTGGTCTCTCCGATAAAAAATCTGTCTGAATCTGTGAACCAGGCTTTAGTCACAACAGCAAAAGGCCATAAAAACGAAAACTCTGTGTGATAGGAGCTAAACACTGAGCTCCACAGCAAAACCTCTTTCACAACTGTGTTTATTTCTTTAATTCCTTTTTGAAATGTGTGTTTTATCAATCAATTTTCAAAAAACAAAATGAAAGACAGGGTTGGGGGCGCAGACTAAAGCCTGATTGGCTGCGGGATTTCCTTCCTGGCAGAGTTTGAAACCAGCTATTACAGAGTGAGTGGGGGGTTTGCAGAAGGTGATGAGGTAATGCCTCCTCTTTATGTGAGAGGGTGACATCATCGATGTGGCATTCTCTGTTGCCATGGAGAGGGAGGAGGTGGGGGAGGTGGCGGTTGATAAAGCAGGGGCACTGAAAGGGGTGTGTGGAAATGAGATGGATGTGTCTGGGCTGGGAGTGTAATGTGTTGTAACAGAAATCTGATATTCGTTTAACCAGTTCCTAAAGTAAAATCTAACAATCAGGTTTATTTTGAAAAACAAAGGGGGAGGGGCCACCAAACAGCAACAAAGTATGGGAACCAACTGGAGTACATATTTTGTCTAGTAACATTTCTCCACTTCGTTCTTTGTTCTGTCTTATGTATCTGACCACGTACTGTGTGTGCTGATTGAGCTCTTATCACTGGGAGGTTGCTTCTTATTAGTTTTGTTTGCAGGCAGCCAGAAATCCTCTGTTTTCAATCCAAGAGCCAGAGGTCACTCTGTCTGGAGGAAATCTCAGTTCAAGGTTAAAGATAAATTTTACCAACAAATGCTAATTTCCTCATATGGACATCAAATTTGGGAATGATTAGCAGACATTTTAGTTTTGATGTTTTGTTGTGAAAAAATGCAAAGAAATTCATCCAAATTTCCTCTTCACATCATCTGCCAGTCCCCCTCTGTTATTAGATTAATATCATCTACATTTATTCCTGTTTTACTATCATATTTATGGGTCAGTTAAAACATGGTGCAGTCTTGAATGTGTCTCTTAAAATGAACCTTAGTTTTTTAAAATCAGATTTCTTTGCCCTGAAGTTAAACCTTTGTTAGTCTACGGCCATGTGGTTTTAATTAGTCCGTTTGTTTGTGATGATCCTGTCTGACTGGATAATATCAGACATGGAAATCTTGGCTCTGGACAAGGCATCCTGGTCTATTTATGTCTCCTTGGAGGAGGAAGAGAGGGTCTCCCCCAGACAGTCTGCCATTTCCTCAGCTTGACCTTCACCACTCTGTGTCTGTAAATGTGTGTGTGTGTGTGTCTGTGAATCATTCCTTTAGCCCATTACAGCCCCCCTGTCTCTTTCCCATCCCAGAGGTTGTATTTTCTCTTTGTCTGCAAGGATTTTAGCTTAGCCTGCAAGTACAACAGCAGCTGAGTGCTCTGGTGATTTCATGCAGTAGACACTTTTGTTGTTTTCACCACTGGACCATTTACAATTGACATTTTTGTCTTTTTTTGTTTGTTTGTTTGTTTTTGCTTATTTTACTGGAAGGCTGGGCTGGATGGTGTATCAGCTTATTGATCATAAGCACTGAAAGCGTCTCTGCTGTCTCCGCAGATGGAGAGGAGATGATTTGAGCACAGATGATGGAAGATTTAATAATTAATGAAGAGATACACACACGTGAGTGTGTCTGTGTGTGTGTGTGTGTGTATGTGCGTGTGTGTGTGTTTGTGAAAAAGAGAGAGGTGTGGCCCCTCGTAAATCTTTCAGCTTTGCATCTGTCAGTCAGTAATGATCCTGCTCCACACCCCTCACAGACACACACATCATAAGATTGTGACCCAAACTGGACAATTTATGTGGAGTCTCAGCTCAAAGGAACTTTAAGATCCTACATGTTGTTAGCCACGTCACGTATTGCTGTGTGCACATTAGAGCTGTCATGTTTAGGCAATTAATGGATCAACAGTAATATGATCTGTAAGTATTTTGATAGTGAAGTAATGGTTGACGTGCAGAAATAGTGGCAAAATGTGAAAAAATCAAGGAGTTGATGCATTTCTTGGTCTTTTGTCATTATATATATTTAATTGTTTATTCATTTACTTTTTTAGTTGGCTGATAAAATGTATGAAGACTATTTTTGCACTGGGCTCTATGTAGTTGCATGGTCATCTTTACCACCTATATACATCAACAATTTATAGACTGATAATCAATCAAAATGATCTTAAACAATGAATTAAGCATTAGTTGCAGCTCCAGTTCAGATAAATACATGTGGCACAAAATTAAGACAGGACATAATGTTGGTGCAGTTTTATTTGAGCAGCTGCAGGGCAGATACACACACACACACGCATGCACACACATACACACACACGCACACACACATTAAACCACAGAGCTGCACATGTCAGTTCAGCTTCAGAGGCTGAAGTAACGCAAACATTTATCCCCTATCAATAATTCATTGTCTATCTCTGCTATTTCCCTGTATGTGTATTTGTGTTTATGACTTTGACCTAATTAATTTCCACAGACAGGCTTGCAGCTCATTCATATTCTTGATTAATCTGCTTGATATTTTCCATATTTATTGATAAATCTTCCATAAAATACAGCAGAGGATTCTCCGCATGTTTGTGTTGTGGCCCAAACAAATTCAGTAACCATACCAATTATTATCAGTCAGAACAGTTGATGATTATTTGATCGGTAGTTTAAACCCTTACAGACACAAAGTAACGTAACACAATACTGTGAGTCTACTGTACATGCTGAGTGGTTTCATTAGTATACAGTATGTTAATGTAGATTTGTTGAGGCACATGCATGCCATTATGTCTGGGTAAATATATTTACATTTTCATCTTCCTCAGCAGATCGGTCCCTCTGGGGGTTTAAAATCCATTCATTCACTTGCACCTGATGGTTTTTCACTCAAATTTCAGCTCATTCACATCAGCTGGGACAAATGAATCATGTTAGGCATCGACCCAGGTCAGCCTGTCAGCGTGACAAATAGGAGGCAGAGTTATTCAAAAACATATTACATCAGGAAACTGTCCAATATGATCATCTCTGAGGGAATAATAAATATGAATAATAGCAAATGGTAAAGAGCAGCACAAGGATAATTCATCTGCCATACCATGATCATTTCAATTCTACAAACACACACTTGGACAGATTTTTATTTATATGTCCACAAAATTTAAATATATAAATATATAATCATAATATCGATCGATTTTGTTAGATTTCATGTTCACATATTGAATTTCAATTTTTTTTGTGGTTAAAATCTGTTATCAGCCCCTGGGCTTGTTTTTTCCTTTTAATGTTTCTGAAGAAGTTAAACTATCCAGTATTTCAGGAAAAAAGAGAGCAGACTGTATTTCTCCATTTAGTGAACAAACTGAATGTCTGTCCCTCTGGCTTTGTTCAAAATCCCTCTCCTCTCAGTTTGTTTGTGGATGTCCACAGAGACATCCAGAGACAGACTGAGTCTGTTACTTTTACATCAGTTCTTGTCAAGTATCAAATATCCATTCCTTTTAATTTTTTTAACCCTTCAAATGCCACTTTGTTTACACAATGCACTTGGTGTGTCATTCATTTGCTCCATTGGAATGCAGTGAGCCATCATACACCCCTATGCAAACTAAGAATATTGCATGAAATTGCTCCCTTGGCCAAAAATAAACCAATGACATAATCTGGTGGAAAACATTAAAAACTACAGTTTTCAAGTGTTGAGTTTAGAATGAAAGCAATTTTACCTAAATTGTATGGTTTAATACCATAAATGACAAGGAATTAAAAAATGTAGTTTTCATGGGTTTCATTTGATTACTGGTGGCCATGATGTAGCTACAGTGTACAACTGGATATATAAAATATATTATTAATATATATTTAAAGGGTCCATACCCTTTGGGATATTTCACTCCATCTGCATTAACACAGCTAAAATGGTCAAAAAAGAAAGTGAACTGGACATAATGGTCAGACAGAGTCCAGAGGGCTACTGGACGGACTGCCTTAAAATCTTTCCGTCTATATTCATGGCCCCCAGAGGACAGGGGTAAGGGGTCACAGATCAGGTTGATTGAAACACATCTCAAAGACTCTGAGTCAGTGGATGTGACAGCACTCAGCCACAGTCAAATGAAAAGGCCTCCTCCCTGTGACCTGGAGAAGGAATTTATTACTCTTTCAGACACTTTTAGCTAATTCCATCAGGGATTTGCACAGGGTGGAGGGATGGAGGGGGTAGAGGGGGGCACAGATTTACTCCTCCCTCATTCTCATCTTCTCTCTCATTGCTGTTTCTTCTAATCCCTAGGGAATACAGCTGGGTTTCATGGTGCCTTAAATCCTCTCTGCTCCCTCTCAGTTATTTATATCCGAGCAGCATTTTCTTTGCCTTTCACTTTTTTTTTCCTGTCCCACTGGTCGCTGTATCTTCATTCACTCCAACCACCCATGTTAAAGCTTCATTTAGTTTTTGCCTGTGCTGTCTGAATTGTGCATTTTCTCTCCAGCCTCTTCCAGATTTCCTCAAGCCATATTTTTCTCCCTGTTGACCTTGAACATCATTTCTGACTGCTAAGCAAAAAGCCATGCAATATTTAGACTTCCTCGTTTTTCTCTTTCTAATTTTTGCACAGTAAGGTGCCAGGGCTTAGCCGAGTGTGAGAAACTGATTTTCGGAGCATCATAGCAGAGTGGGCAAAGACCTCGTTTAAGTCTTTCACTCTGATAATCCTTTTAAACGTCAATGTTGATGCACACACAAACACGGCCAACACAAAAACGCCCAAATGTTAGCGCACAAACACACATGAACACACAAGCTGTGTTGTTGGACTAAGAGTTCAGTTTTATGTCTCTTTATTTACAGCCATGAGAGTCTTGGATTGTAACTGTGCATTGCTGCCTGTTTCTTCTCCCTCTGAGATAAGATTCTTGTCCTCAAGGTGGAATTTACCTTCTCCGTCTGAGAGTTACTAATGTATTCCTCCTAGTGACTCACAGAGAGTGCATTAGTATGTGTGTGTGTGTGTGTGTGTGTGTATCTGCCCTGCAGCTGTTCAAATAAAACTGCACCAACATTATGTTCTATCTTAATTTTGTACCACACGTATTTATCTGAACTGGAGCTGCAACTAATGCTGAATTCATTGCTTAAAGCTGGGGTTGGTAATCCTGTTCAGAAACACTTTTTGTTATACTGGGTGAAATGGTCCTTCTACCCTCTGAGTAATCAATACATTATGTATTCAGAAATAAGGAATGAAAATAATCAGTCCTCTGTGGAAGCTGCAGGACTGAAAAAACTCTGACCAATCCAAGCTCCTCGGTGTGGGGAGCAAAAACCAATCAGATGCCTTCATGTCTAGTTCTGTATCCACCCCCCTCGATCCCCGTCTTTGACGTGTGTGCACAGTCTTCCCGTGTCACTGTTGCTGGAAGAAATCAGCATACAGAGTTACAGCAGAACGTATTTCATGCTCATTTATGAGTAATGGCTGAGAAAATGCAGCCCCAGTTACTACTTCCAGCGTTACTTGTAACGCCTCGCCCCGAGAAAAAGGTAAGGAAGAGAAAGCCGGAGGCTGAAAAGGCTGCTAACAAAAAGGCTCTGGATAAAGCCAGACGTCTAACCAGAGTAAACATCAGTGTTGCTTTTGTGGAGACAACTGAAGGATTTGAAGGGCCTGAAAAGTGATGGTGAGGTTGCTCTCTTTCTGTTGGACAGGTAATTATATGTTTTGTTTCGGGGAGGATTTGTTATTTTTATGAAATGTGTAACTTTTGCTAATGTAGCTACTTTTGTAGCTTGTATAAGCCTAATGCTAATATTAGCTTCTCTGTGGGTTTAAAACAGGTTGGTGACGCTAGTATTGAATAGAGTATAGTATATATATATATATATATATATATATATATATATATAGTACTCCTCCTGCCGCTTCTCATTTTCGTGCGGTGCGCGTTCCAGTTTGTGGGGCGTGGCTTGGACCTACACACTGACAAGAGGGGGAGGAGGGGAGTGGAACTCAGAGGAGGTGCAATTTTCAAATCTTGCTAGCTCTCCAATATTACCAACCCCAGCTTTAATACATCATTTAACACATAAGTCAAATCTATAAACTAGGTTCACCATACTGACATAAATATAATAATACCAAAAACCGGAACACCCCTGAGTATTATTACAGGCACCCCCTTGCCCTGGCTAAATATCGCCCCTGCAACGGCGCACGCTTCTGCAGAGGGGCAGTGGAGCAGGACTGGGAGTGTACATGTAGGTGAGTGCAGGTGAGTAGTGATGGTGAGATGAAGCTCCATGAAGCACTGAAGCTTTTCATCAAATTGGTTCTCTAAAGGGCATAGCTTCTTGAGGCTTCAGTTGCTCTACCAGGCCATCTACTGGCCAAAAAGAATTAAACAGGAAAAAATGATTACAATACAAACAAATAGTAATAAGTGAAAGTGGGATGGGGGTGAGGACAATGAATATGCTTGTGTTAACGTGGGTTGTGAGACAGCGGATGTGAGAAATCAGATTAATAAATTCCCAAACAGGGCAACTCTTTCTCTTTCTCGCCGGCACAAGCCACTGTCCCAGTCGATGCAGAAATATCACAAGATGCGGGGGAATCTCCATCCTTTCACTGTCCCTTTTATTTTGAATAGCACTCCAAATCGCGAAACACTTCCTGAACCAAAAGGCAGAAAAACGCGCCGGTGAGGCTTAGGACGTCATTGCATACATCATCAATACACGCTTCGATACACGCTTCGCAAAGTACTTTCTGGATAACTCGACACGCTTCGAAGCCTCGGCACGTCAAGACACATCACTACAGGTGAGTGTTTGTAAATATGTAGGTCCAGGGTCTGTTCACCTTCTCAAAGTCAGAGAAAAAGAAAAATGGCCTCTCATTATTTTTGAAGCTTAAGAAACTGGAACCACTGACAAACTTGATGCCGGTTCTTTTTTTTTTTGCCAATCAATGAATATTTTCAGCTTTAAAATAGTTGTTGATTCCCATGCACAGTGAGGCTAAACAGCGATCTTGCAACAAAGATTTGCCTCACAGCAGGTTAATCTGACCTGATCAAACTTGAGGGTGTCCAAATTGTATTTTACAGTGGGATTTCTAAAGTGCTGAACGGTCATATCAGCCACATCAGTGTAGCTGCTGTACAGACTGTCTGAGCACCGTCAGACATGCTGATGTGTGGGGCCCTATCTCGGCTGTTTCCATAGTTCAATAGCAAACTACTCCAAAAGTCCAGAATGACGTCAGCTGGAGAGACATCAGAGCAAAGGGGGGGACAATAAACAGATGGAGACGGAAAGGAGGTGATGATATGGTGGCAGTGGTGTGTGAATTAGAATAAGAATAAGAATAAGAATTACTTTAATAATCCCCAAAGGGAAATTCATTTGTCTGTCAGCTCATCAAGCATTTGCAGAAGAATGAAGAAGCCTGATGACTGAAGGCACAAAGAATTTTCTATATTTCTCTGTTCTGCAGTGAAGAGAGAGGAGCCGTCCACCACTGCTCTTTTCTTGGTCTCTCAAGGTGTTATGAAGAGGATGGTCTGACTGGTTCAGAATGGCCTCCACCAGCGGCTATCTCTCCACCACATCCTCAGTGAGTCCATCAGGGAGACATGACTGAAGTCAAGTGCCTCAGGATGTTTAGTCTGTATCCTAGCAACGACTTCATGGAGAACTTCACATGGAACTTCAGCAGTAGCCATTGGTGGGATGTACACAAATGAAATGAAAAAATGTCTACTTCCTGAGTCTTCATCTATATCTCCAGCTCCTCATCACTCTTGTTGGGCAGAGAGTTGATATTTTGCATGAAGACTGACGGCAGAAAGGACCTACAGTACATCTCCACTTCCAAGCCTTTAACCTCTGCACCACCAGCACAGCAACCATGAAGAACCTCTTCATCCCAGCTGGAACAGGGTGGCATCCTCCTTGCTCCATTTTCAATGACAGAAGCTCCTCTCCTGAAGAATCTCCTCTCCCCACAGAAGTATCCATCAGTACTTGACAAAATACAACAAAAACATACAAAAACACAACAAAATAAAGCAAAGGTTGAGTAAAAACTCAGAGCTACCAGACTTTGCTGCTCCCAGTTGAGCGCATGTTCTGGAATCTTGGTTAAATCAGTAAAGGTAAAAAAAAGACAAAGATGACAAAATAAATAAGAAACTACAGAAAATATAGAAAATATTAAACACTTGGGTAGTGCTTCTTGAAATGTAGACTACAGCTGAACTCTACAAAGGCACAAACATTCACACATAGTCAGGTCAGGTAGGAGCTTAAAGATCATTATAGATCATCAGTGAAACACTCTCTGAAGATTTCAATAACACATTCACTGTAGTGCATGCTGCCTGCTTTCAACTGCTGTGGATTTTTCACCTTTCCTGACATTTTCTGGAGAAATTATTCATCAGAATTGAAAACAAGAAGTGGGTGCAGCCCTATGCTCACAGCTCTGCAAATGCTCAGTTCTGACATTGAATCTTTGCAGTGGCATGTCTCCCTCTCCCTCCTTACATATCACAGGTAAACTAGAAAATACTTATATTACACCTTCGTGTTAAGACACGGCTGGTTTGTAAAGTAACAACTAGTGACTCATTAAAATATTCATCAGAAGCCACAACTCCGCTATGACTTTGCCCCAGGTCTCTGCACCAAGTGCAAGCCTGTGCAAACACACATGTACACATATTCACAGACATGACCTTGCAGCACATACAGATGCACATGCAATTTATTTATTAGACACACATACACACAAAGACACACCCACTCTCTTAAGTGCCTGCATGCTGAGCTTCACTGCAGCTCAGCAGATTGTGGCAAAGCTGCTTCAGTATGCAGCACGTTTGGGTGAGCAAGGGGGGAGGAGGGCGAGACTTGGAAGTGGGTCAAGGCTTTCAGAAGACATTCACAGCACCGAGCCAGGAGCTACTCAGCTGTCTTGGCTCTCATCTGCTGCTCACTAACTGCCTTTCACACACACCTGCACACACACACATCCTGCACACCCCTGCTGTGGCAAAGTCTGGGAAGGTGCAGAAAGATGTGCTCGTCTGCATTATGCTCACACATACACAAAACTACATGAGCTCTATGTAGTTGCCTGGTCACCTTTACCCCCTATATACATTAACATTTTATAGACTGATAGTCAGTCCAACAGAAAGAGAGCAACCTCAGCATCACTTTTCAGGCCCTTCAAATCCCTCAGTTGTCTCCACCACTCAAAAGCAACACCGGTTTGACCTCTGGCTTTATCCAGAGCCTTTTTGTTAGCAGCCTTTTCAGCCTCCGACTTTCTCTTCCTTGCCTTTTTCTTGGGGCGAGCCCCTACAAGTAACAGTGGAAGTTATAATTGGGGCTGCATTTTCTCAGCCATTGCTCATAAATGAGCATGAAATCCATTCTGCTGTAACTCTGTATGCTGATTTCTTCCAGCAACAGCGACATGTGAAGACTGCACACGCGTCGGAGGCAGGGATAGAAGGGGGCGGATACAGAACTAGACATGAAGGCATCTGATTGGTTTTTGCTCTTCGGTGTGAAGAGCATAGATTGGTCAGAGTTTTTTCAGTACTGCAGCTGCCACAGAGGACTGATTATTTTTGTTCCTTTTTCTGAATACATAATGTATTGATTACTCAGAGGGTAGAAGGACCATTTCACCCAGTATAATAAAACGTGTTTCTGAACAGGATTACCAACCCCAGCTTTAATGTTTGTGTTTTTTCATGATGTGTGTTTTGGGGTAAAGGAATGTGTTTTTTTGAGCCATTATGGTTTTGGGTCTCCCCTTGATAATGGTCTGTCCCAGCCAGAACTGATTGGGCCTATTTGGTCTAATTCTTGGCCCTATTTAAAGGAGCTTCATTCGGCTCCCTGGAGTTCTCTGAAGGAAGGTGTGCTTACCTGTTGTGAGGTTTGGACGTGGCTGTGTTTTTCTGCCAGGTTGTTGTCCTTCAGTGTGTTTATTATTCGGGTGTTTTGGTGAAATAAAAAGAAAACCTTTTGCTGGCACCTGAGCTTCCCTGGTTCCTGTTTCAACCTCTATCTGAGTCCAATCCTGCCGGAACCCTGTATTCGTGGGGAGGCCACTTGGTCCCTCACACTGACATTTTCTAGAAGAGTTTACACAGAGCAATCAATTTATTATTAGAGAAATTAAAATATATATACAGTACATACAGGAAGTATTCAGACCCCCTTCAGTTTTTCACCATTTCTTGTGTTTCAGCTTTATGTTATTGTTATGTTATGTTTATGTGACACTCCTGTAGGTCATTCAGATGCCGTCAATTTTTTTTTTTTTTATCCATCTCTGAGATGGTTCTACACCTTCATTTAAGTCCAGATGTGTTGAATTAAATAGTTTGACATGATTTGGAAGACACACACCTGTCTAAGGCTTTACAGCCCACTTGCATATTAGAGTAAAATGAGATCCATGAGGTTGAAAGAACTGCCCTAAGAGCTCAGAGACAGATTTGTAGCAAAGCACAGATCTGGACAAGGCTACAAAAAATCTGCTGCATGTATTGTTTCTAAGAGCACAGTGGCCTCCATTATTCTTACATGGAAAAGGTTTGGGTCAAGCAAGACACTTCCTAGAGCCTTTCTGATTTATTGATTTTAACATAAAGCTGCAACATGACAAATGGTGAAAAATTTAAGGGGGTCTGAATACTAAACATATGCTCTGTATAATCTAAGTAATCCTTTCATTGAGTAATACTCAATGAAGTAACATAAGTTTTATGTTACTTGAAATATAGGAGCAATGGAAGAAAACACCAAAAGAAACAGTTCAGTTCTTAAAAACTACTGTGAGAGAGGTTCTCGTCAAGGCAAGAATGATATTGTTGATGTGCTGTTCAAATTTAATTTAACCCCTCAGAACCCACCGTCCTGTGGGTCATGTTGTTTCTAATGCATGTGGCGGTTTTTAGGGGTCAATGTATCTACTGGTATCGTGTCCTGCAACCACAGCACAATAAAACTGAAGTTAAAAAAAACAAAAACAAAACACCAAGGACACCACTAAAGCTAAGGTGCCAAGTCAGGCCATGAATAGTTCTTCTGACACAGAAAACTTCCTGACAGGACAACTTTTCTTCTCAGACATTTGGGCTGACTCAGTGTGTTCTGTTTTTTCTTGTGATCCAGACTGACTCCATGATGTTGAGATAAGGACTCTGTAGGAGCAGACAGTCTGTTTCTGGGCCCCTTGTTCTTACTCTCTATGAAGATAGCTCTCATGCCTCTGGCTGTGTTTGGCCTGATCCTGGCCCTTGCTGTAGAGTGACTCGGGGACCGATCAGATGCCTCCCTGAGGGTGCTGTGTGATGTAAAAAGCACTGAAACATCTAAAGCTCCCAAAAGGCTCTTGGCACAGTTGTTCTGTCTATATACAGATTTTTTGGTAAACATTCATTTAATTTCCAGTTTGAGTTTCTTCTTCTGCTTCCACAAAGCAGTCTGTGTCCTCCCGATGTCCACAGATTGATGTTGTGTTTAACCACTACATATGGCATTCTCTGTGGCTGACTGACTAAATACACACATTGTTCTCAAAAGGATGATGTCTTAGTCGTCCACAGTGACAACACTTTTTCTTTGCGTTGTTCCATTTTTGACATTACTTTGTTTTTAAATCTCTGTCTGATATGTATTTGTTTTGGTGTGATCTCATTTGTCCACTCCACCTCAACCTGGGTGGTGTGTGTGATAGATCCACAAAGGGCCTTCTTATCCCCAGGAAAACTGTAATTTTGGTCCTGCAGGGTGTCATCAGCAGGGTGGAATTATGGGTGGACAGTTTGCAGTCGGCTACAACATAATGCGCTGTCAACACAATGATATTACATTTGATGAGCACCCTTTCAAAGTTGTACATGTTTGTTGATTCAGTGATTACAGTGACCTCCATGTTTTCATGTTGTTACAGTTACTGTGCTGAAAATAAATGTTGACAAGTCAGTTACATTATTATCACACAGTGAAACTATTGAATGGTCTGGAAAATGTATGATTAAGTTACTTAACAAGCAGCAGTGTTTCCAGTTTTCAGATGTGAGGATGCTGCTTGTTTAAAGTTTTCCATTATAGATTTATTGAATATATTTGGCTCCATTTTTTTGGGACTCCTGGACATTATGATTCAAGTTGGCTCTGATTTTTTAATAAATGATTGATGGACTCATTTGAATATAATAATTACGATATGATGTACAGAGTAGTAGTAGTAGTAGTAGTACACAATAGTAGTAGTCATGTTTCTGCCAGTGTGTTGATCTAAAGGAATAACGACCTGATTTTATCTTCAAATGTCCATTAAAAAGTGTTAATTAACTGCTCTTGAACTTCTTTCCATCTCTTTCTCTGCAGATGTTGTGAGTGCAGTGCCTTGCTGTCCCACTGGTATTATGAAAAAGATGGCCGGCTCTTCTGCAAGAAGGACTACTGGGCCAAATTTGGGGAGCTGTGCCACGGCTGCAACGATCCCATCACCACCGGACTCATCATGGTAAGAGGACGTATCCGCTGGCTCATTTCTCATCACCTGACTGCTCCTTTGTTTGCTGATAAAACCTCAAGTTACAGCTCGGGGCTATGGAGCACAAACGTGAAAAACAGCAAACACACACACACACACAGCTGCGTCCAGACCTGTAACTGACCCTTTTTCCTTTAGCAGCTTTGTCAGATTGTCTTACAGACCACCAGGAGCTGTTGTTGAGACACAGGACAGAGGGTCATGTGGGTTCATGTGCTGAATAGATGTGGTTGCGGCTCTGGAAAGCAGATACACAATAGATTTAACCTCTGTAGATAAGTGCTGCTGCATTATAGAAAAGATGAGATACCAGGATCAAAGGAGAGTTGTGCCTGTCTGTTGATTAATGGTGGAGTCACACATATTCAAAGCTTGAAAGAACAGATTAATACTGTATGTTGTTGTAATGAAATATGTCTTTATGTGACGGAAGACCACACAAAGCTGTAGCACAGCTTAGCACAAATGCAGGTGTAACGTGATTTTCTTCAGGCAGTAGTAATTCTCTGTGCCTGTGTGCTAATGTCCCTGCTCCTAATGAACTCAGCTCTGCTGAGGTGGAGAGGTGCAGCTGATGTAGCAGTGCAGGGCAATGCTCTTCTGACACACAGCTCAGATTCACCCTTGCTCAGTCACAGATTTGATAATCAACACAACACATTTAAAGATGATTACTCAGGCTTCCAGGATTTCTGATGGTTATGGGCTTGTTTTTTTCTGGGATTAATGCAGTAAATAGTCAGAAGATTCATTAATAATAATAAAATATACCCATGTTGTACCTACAAATACCAGAAACATCTTCCCATACGTCACTGAACATGATGCAGGTATCCTGGTTCCTTTGATGTTTTTTCAAGGATGTTCAGAGTCACTTTTAAAATGAGTTTGAGACGTGACAGAGAGACTTGACTCTGCTGCATGACAAACATTCAGTTGCACTATAAAGCAGTTGCATACTTAGAAATGTGGTCAGTGTGAACAAGCATGTTAAACACCCTGTCAACTCTTGCTAATCCTAATGCTGTTCACACCACCCAGGGAGGCAGAATTTGAATTATCAGCGGTGGTAGCAGACGATATGAAAACTATGTCATCTGTGTGAGTGTGTGTGGAAATATGTGAAGCTCCTATTCTGGAGCACTACCGCCTGTCGACTTTACATGAAGCTCATATGACAGGGAAATTATCCACTGAAAACACTGGCTAAGTATTTGCATTTCAGAAGATGTCACCTGTGTCTGACAGTAAAATGTTTAAGAGCTGTTTGGTGGGATTTGACCTGAGTCATCTCAACCTGCATCTCAGCTGTAGGCAGTTGTGTGTTTCACTTCCATTTTAGGGGCAGTTCTTACCCATCCCATCTAATGTCAAAATGTAGTTATAGGATGTTCAGTGGCCAGATTATAGGTCATAAAGCCACCTCCAACCCAGACTATTGAATAAAGTCAATAAACCACTGACTGTAAAGGGAAGCTGACTGTAATAGAAAAAAAAACTGAGTCCAGTTGTTTCAAATAAAAGGCCTTCTCTCTCTGACACATCTGCCTCCTGGTGACATGCTGCAGCCATCATGTGTCATGGTCCTGATGAGCAAAAATTATTCATGGCTCGGCCTTTCTCTGCATCTGTGTGTGTATGTGTGCAAGCTATGATGTCATAGCTTGTGGAGAAACAGAATGAGGAAGAGAAAAAAAAACAGCAAAACACTAAATGCACACTTGACAACAAGCAACAGAATATACAAGTTTTTACAGAAAAGGAGAATAATCAATTTCTTTATTGAGTCCCAGACATGTCATCGCCTGTAGTTTGAAAATCCAAAATGTTCCCTTTGCAGAAGGCACTTGAGACGACCCCCTGCCCCCGAGAGGTTGGGACCACCTCAATAGCCATGATTTTCAAAGTCTTTGGGCTGCCATGGCCAGCCTGTTTGTAACATTTGGCCATGGGGTATTTTTCATTAGACATCCTGATGGCATAACCATGTTCAGACACCCTGTCCCTGTCTGTGTTTGGTATGCCCCACATAAAAACACCCACATTCACACTCCAGCTGATACACAACATAGGTCATGTTGCAGTTGACAAATGAATTGATGTAATATGTTCCGGGTCCATTAGTGTCTTTAAATGCAATAAAAGCGTTTTACCTTTGTACCTCAAGAGTGCCTTGGACATCATCTCCTTTTTTGGTTCCACCTCTGTATGTGTTTGAATCAGATTTGTAAAAATTGGATCTCATTTGGTTTTTGGCTGTTCAGACTGTCAACAAACCAAACTAGATACAACCTGGATATGCTACAAATCAGATTTGGCCTAAGGCCTAAGAGACCATTTAAAGCAGACATCACCAAATGGCGGATCTCAGAACCATCACTCGGTCCGGTTCCGGACTGAGTGATGGTTCTGACCGGACCCATGACCAATGTCTGATAAATGCACAAGAATAGAAATTTTCCATGGAGCATTTTTCCGACGGTCGCTTGCGCTGCTACTCCAGTTAATACGGCAATAGCGGCGTCACTCAGTTGAGCCAATCAAACCTTTTGTTTACCCTGCACGGACAGCGCACCAAAGCAGAGAGGAAGAGACACCGCTGAGGGCATGGCGTGCTCAAAAGTGAGGAAGGTTGATGTGGAAAACCGTTGTTTTAAAGATGAAAGGACGGAGACGTTTATGTTCATTCTACCAGCAGACAGTTCAAAACCAGTGTGCCTCATATGTTCCGAAACCGTCGCATTAATTAAAAGTGGCAACGTGAAGCACCACTACTAAACGAGGCACAACTCTTTTGAGCGAAGTTATCCCCTGAAGTCCTAGCTGAGAGCACGCAAAATAACAGAACTCCGAGCCCAATATGACAGGTCTACTCGACTCATCATACACGCATTTACAGCCCAGCAACGTGCAAACGAATATTCACTAAAGGTAGCTTGAATTTTGTGGCAACATAAAAAAACATTTAGTGATGGGACAGTTGTGAAGGAGTGCTTAAATGCTGTTGCAGAGACATTATTTTAAGGAAAACAAAAAGACGAGATGTGTGAAAAAATCAAACAAATCCCCATGTCAGCTTCAACAGCAACCAGGAAATCAGAAATATAATGTGATGTTCTGGTACAGCTTGATGCAGCTATTTAGAGTGCACCATGCATATGGCCATTGATGAGTCCACAGATGTTACTGATAATGCCCAGCTTTTGGTGTATGTGGGATTTTTTAACAAAGATAAGAAGGAGCTCTGTGAGGACCTGCTGGGTGTAACGCCACTTGAAACACACAAGGAGAGGACATATATGCAGCAATAAAAGAGATGCTGAAAAAGGGGGCAGAGATCCGAAGCAGGTTGTGTCTGTCACTACAGATGGTGATCCTGCCATGGTGGGAAAAGAGCAGGGGGCTGTGCCCACGGATGAAAGAGGACAACCCAGATCTTATTGCTTACCACTGTCTCATCCATCAGACTGTTTTGTGTGCCACTTTATCAGAACATTTCGCAGAAGTAATGAACACAGTGATGAAACTCATCAACTTCCTTAGGGCATCCTCATCCCTTCAGCATCATCTCCTGAGAGAATTTTTCCTGAGAAAAATTTATTTGACTTGGAATGTTTTTTTGATGGTAAAACTGCTGTTGGTTGACTATATAAGTGCACTCTATTAAGACATAAGACACAAGCTGGACTTTGGTTCGGACCTTTTATTTGGAGGAAATTTTAGTAGTGGACCTCTGAATTTTAATTGAATACCCCTGATTTAAAGGCTCAGGAAACCTTTACAGGTGTTTTGAGTTGAACTGATCAGAGTGTGACACCATTAGGTTAGAATAATAGATGTATAAATAGAAACACAAAGTGCGTTGCATTAGAACAACAGTAAGTGCTCCAAGCTCAAAATAACATAACAGATGAACCTGATCTGAAGCTTTCTGTATGTATTGCATGGCTTTCTTCAGGATGATTTGAGTTTGCTCAGTTGTCATGCAACAGCAGAAGGTCAAACTTGACATTATTCTGAGCGATTTAAAGACTTCTTGTGCATGTTGGTTCAGTTTGTTTCATGGTTAAAAGCTCCAGAAGAAGCAGGTAAGAGGACCTTGAGTGGAGATTATTTCATCTGGTTCTGTTTCCAAGGTCAAGAGTGAACTGTGGAGCTCAAAGTCACTTTCCTGTGGGTGGACAATGAAGATGTTCTCTGGAGGTTTTATTGGTTGTTTATCCTTGACATCACCATCTACACTGTTGCTGGGACAACTATCCTAACTGAATATGATCTCTTAGATTATGATTTTATAATGAGGAGGGCTGTCTGGGTGTTCAAGCAAGTGTGTGTGTGTGTGTGTGTGTGTGTGTGTGTGCGCATGTGTAGTTGCTAACAGGTGTGTTTCTGCAGGTTCTGCTCCTGTCAGCAGCTTCAGCCTTGAGTAAACTGGTAGTAATTCAGCTGGAGGATGTCACTCAGTTATTTATTAGGACCACGGGACAACGCACTGAGGCACTATTGTTATACTGCATGTTTTTTCTTATTATTAGGGTGAATGCAGAAAGCATTCATACTGTTGTTCTTCAAATCTTTATACTTATTATTAGGGTGAATGCTGAAAACATTCACACTATTGTTCTTCGGGTCGGCCATTTTTAGGGCCACGGGGCAACGCACCGAGGCACTATTGTTATACTGCGTGTTTTTTCTTATTATTATTATTAGGGCCACGGGGCAACGCACCGAGGCACTGGCCCAACAGCTATGAAATAGTTGGGGCCACGGGGCAACGCACCGAGGCACTATTGTTATACTGTGTGTTTTTTCTTCTTATTAGGGCCACAGGGCAATGCACCGAGGCACTATTGTTATACTGCGTGTTTTTTCTTCTTCTTATTAGGGCCACGGGGCAACGCACCAAGGCACTATTGTTATACTGCGTGTTTTTTCTTATTAGGGCCATGGGGCAACACACCGAGGCACTGGCCCTACAGCTATAAAATAGCTGAAGGGCCAGTGCCTCGGGGCGGTATACTGTTGTTATACTGTGTGTTTTTTCTTATTAGGGTGAATGCTGAAAGCATTCACACTATTGTTCTTCAAATCTTTATTATTACGGTGAATGCTGAAAGCATTCACACTATTGTTCTTCAAATCTTTATAATTATTAGGGTGAATGCTGAAAGCATTCACACTATTGTTCTTCAAATCTTTATTATTAGGGTGAATGCTTTGAGCATTCACACTATTGTTCTTCAAATCTTTATTATTATTATTAGGGTGAATGCTGAAAGCATTCACACTATTGTTCTTCAATCTTTATACTTATTATTAGGGTGAATGCTCAAAGCATTCACACTATTGTTGTTCCAGTCGGCCATTTTTTCTCTTTATTAGGGTGAATGCTGAAAGCATTTACACTATTGTTCTTCAAATCTTTATACTTATTATTAGGGTGAATGCTGAAAGCATTCACACTATTGTTCTTCAAATCTTTATACTTGTTATTAGGGTGAATGCTGAAAGCATTCACACTATTGTTCTTCAAATCTTTATACTTATTAGGGCCATGGGGCAACGCACCGAGGCACTGGCCCTACAGCTATAAATAGCTGAAGGGCTGCGTGTTTTTCTTATTAGGGTGAATGCTGAAAGCATTCACACTATTGTTGTTCGGGTCGTCCATTTTTTAGGGTGAATGCTGAAAGCATTCACACTATTGTTGTTCGGGTCGGCCATTTTTAGGGTGAATGCTGAAAGCATTCACACTATTGTTGTTCCAGTCGGCCATTTTTTCTCTTATTAGGGCCACGGGGCAATGCACCGAGGCACTATTGTTATACTGCGTGTTTTTAGGGTGAATGCTGAAAGCATTCACACTATTGTTATTCAAATCTTTATACTTATTATTATTATTATTATTATTATTAGGGTGAATGCTGAAAGCATTCACACTATTGTTATTCAAATCTTTATACTTATTATTATTATTATTATTATTAGGGTGAATGCTGAAAGCATTCACACTATTGTTATTCAAATCTTTATACTTATTATTATTATTAGGGTGAATGCTGAAAGCATTCACACTATTGTTATTCAAATCTTTATACTTATTATTATTATTAGGGTGAATGCTGAAAGCATTCACACTATTGTTATTCAAATCTTTATACTTATTAGGGCCCGAGCGACGACAAGCGTCGGCGAGGACCCTATTGAAATCGTACTGTTTATTAGGGCCCGAGCGAGACGACAAAGTCGTCCCGAGGGACCTATTGTAATTGCGCTGTTTTTTATTATTATTATTCTTTCGAACGCGTTAAGTCCAATTTGACCCCTTTCCCGACCTCGAAAACTCACGAAATTTGGCACACGCGTCCAGTCTGGTGAAAAATTTAATATTTTGGCAACCTTCAATCAGGGCGGGGCAAAATGGGGAAATGGCGCCCCCTTGAATTTTTGAAAGTGTGGGCCCCTCGGCCGTGTTTGACCTACATGCATGAAATTTGGTGAGCTTATAGAACATGCCAAGACGCACGAAAAAGTCTCTTGGAGCGAAGCCCTAAACCCAACAGGAAGTCCGCCATTATGGCGTGACCTTTCACGTTTTGCCGATTTCCACCATTGGTATTTGAACGAACTCCTCCTAGGGATTTCGCCCGATCGACTTCAATTTCGGTACAGGTCATCTAGAGACCATGCTGATGAAAAGTTATCGAAGGAATTTTTGTTGGTCAAAGGGCGTGGCTGTAAGGGCGTGCCAGATTTTGGCGAATTTTCCTGTTTTTCACCATCGGCTTTGAACGGCTCTCACGCCCAAACACTTTATCCGAGCAGCTTCAAACTTGCTGGACATGATGATGGCTGCGCCCTGAACGCCCTGATATATTAACTTCCCACCTTACTCATAGCGCCCCCCGCTGGTAACAGGAAATGACCACTTGTTACTTTGCCTGCAGCCAATGTGACAGAGATGGCCCTATTCACTTCATTTCTGCTCTAATAGATGCTCAACAAGTTGGTGGAGCTGCAAGACGACCGCTGTGAAGTTTCCTGTAACGGTGTCCCTGTGGCATGGCCGCAAAGTGCGATGATGTGTCCTTGAGGCGCCACGAAATTTCGAACGGCTCTCACGCCCACATACTTGGTCCGAGCAGCTTCAAACTTGCTGGACATGATGACGGCTCCGCCCTGAACGGCTGGATATATTAACTTCCCACCTTACTCATAGCGCCCCCCGGTGGTAACAGGAAGTGTCCAGCTTCATTCTAACACGTATAAATCCTACACAATTGACCCCAACAACTTCGTTCCACTCCTAGTACATGCAGAACAAGTTGGTGAAGCTACGTTATTGACTTTGTGAAGCTACGATTAATGGCGCCGCCACGAATAGCGATCCCTCGCCACCAATTACGTTTGGCCTTTAAACAGCTTTAACAAGCTCGAACCCTCTTGAAAATTGACACACAGGTCAAGACTGGCGACCTCTTACATGTCATAGGGGTGTCGCACATGGGCGGGGCCAAACGGCTCAACAGCGCCACCTTGAAATTTTCAAAAACCCCTCCCCATAGGGGTTTTTTTGGAGTAGCAACATGAAAATTGGTACACATGTGTAAGATGCCCAGACGCACAGAAAAGTCTTTTACACCCATGGTCAGAACCAAACAGGAAGTCCGCCATCTTGATTTTAATGGCCTAGGTTTTTTAGCCATTTCCACACCATATTTGAAACTTGAATAACTTTGCATGTGTTTCACCTACAAGCATGAAATTCGGTAGGCTGATAGAACTCATCAAGACGAACAAAAAAAGTAGGAGGTTCGAAGCTCTAAAGTCAACAGGAAGTCAGCCATTTGACCTCAAAGGTCAAGTTCCGGTTTTTTCTACACAGCATATTTAAACAGCCACCATCTAGGGATTCCATCTTACTGACTTCATATTGTGTGATCATCATCTCAAGACCTTTGTGATCAAAAGTTCTGAAAAGCTTTTCTCTATGTCAAGGGGCGTGGCCACTACGATGCCGCCATTTCTGATGCCTCGCCATGCATATTCCAGCAGCTCTCTCTCCCACATACTTGGTCCAAACTGCTTCAAAATTTATGGACATGATAACAGCCTCACCCTGACCGCCTCCACATGCTCATAGGTGACCTCACTCATGGCGCCACCTTGTGGAAACAGGAAAAGCCACATTTTACATTGACTAACATCAACCCCAACCTCCTGACCTCATCATCTCTATTTTGTGGCCATGTGACAATCAGGTTGATGAATCCCCAGAGTGAAACAAGCCTTGTGTCATGTGACAGGCTGCCCGTGGAAGCAGTGGCGGCTTTCTATCCCTCGCCATGAAACATCAACTCCTTATAAATCCATCATGCATTGTCTGATTTGCTTGAAACTTCACATGTGTGATGAGGGTTGGCCCCTGAACGCGACTGCCTATGTCTGGTTGCGCTTCTAGCGCCACCTGGTGGATGAACCTTCACCTTGCCATAACTTTAACATGCATTGCCCGATTCAGGTCAAACTTGACGTGTGTGATCAGGGATGGCCCCTGAATGTAAATGCATACATTTAGTTATGCTCTTAGCGCCACCTGGTGGATGAACCTTCACCTTGGCATAACTTTAACATGCATTGGCCGATTCAGGTCAAACTTGACGTGTGTGATGAGGGTAACACTTACACGCCACCTACTGAAAGCAGGAAGTAAGTCTTTACAGACTTTTGTTCACATTTCAATCAGGACAGACTATTAAGAATGGAATAAGGCAGGATGTCATGCAGAAAGACATTTATTGTGTACAAATAATTTTGGCAGTAAGGCCCCGTGGAGTAGATCATCTTAGAAGAGAGACTGATGGATGTGAAGGTTCTATCTGAAGAGGACTTCCCCCAGGCCCAGACACCAATGGTGGTAGGGATGACGCCTCCTGACATGGAAGCCTCTGGCTGAAGATGGAGATGGCCTAGATGTTGAGGAGGTGAAGGGGAGGAGGTGGGTTGAGAGATTTCATGTGCTGGATGACAGCTGGATGAGAGTAGAGAGAAAGCACTTTTAAACATGACAGCTGATTGAAGAAGCAGAAAATGTAATGGATTGGGATTGGATGAGGAGAAGTGATGAGGGGTGGATCAAGACAAAAGCGAGAGAGATAAAATAGACTGAGTGAACATGCCTAAAGAGATAGTCTTCCTGATCAAACTTTCACTAAGCTTCATTTCACTTATTTCAGTCAGACAACTCTGAAATGAGAATAAAAAATTTATTGGACATAAGCAAGCTGAAGCACAGCGAGCTGAAGCACAGCATAGGTAGCCTATCCTTGAGCATGGCTGCAGCAGGTTTGGCGTCAGGCTCTATCTCAGTTATTCATTCCCTGAATAATGATCTGTTTGACAGACCTAACAGGGAATGAAAGCAGACCCCCGCAGGGGATCATAGAGACAGAGCCCACAGGTGGATGCTGGGGAGGTGGTGGGTTTGCAAAACCTCATGGGCAGCAGGGTAGTAGCAGCAGTAGCAGCAGCAGCAGCAGCAGCATGAGCAGTAGCAGCAGCAAGGGTACCAGCAGTACCAGCAGCAGAGAACAGAAGCAGCATCGGCAGCAAGCCAGGGGAGAGCAGGTAAGCTGGGTGGGTTTAAATAACCCGCCCTATTTGGTTGAGGGAGCACGTGACTGATCAGCTGACCAGGACGGGCGCAGCTTGAGTTGTCTGCCTGAACTAGCTTCGCAGGCTTCGCATCATATATTGCTTCTGAGGAGTTGCAGGGGACTCAGGGGCCGCAGAGCACGGGGCCTCAAGGTCACAGGGGACTCAAGGGCCGTGGGGGCCGCAGAGCACGGGTGCCTCGAGGTCGCAGGAGACTCGGGGGCCGTGGGGGCCGCAGGGAACGAATGACCTGAGGCCGTGCAGACGGCCGGCGGGGCGTGGGTCGCGGCCGCATGGTCGCGAGGGCCCGTCACAGCTGCTTGCAGCTTTAATTAGGGCCCGAGCGACGACAAGCGTCGGCGAGGACCCTATTGAAATCGTACTGTTTATTATTATTATTATTATTATTCTTACGAACCCTTTTGCCCCAATTTGGCCCCTTTCCCAAACTTAAAATGCTTCAATTTTTGCACGGACGACCGGTCTGGTGAAAAATTTGATAATTTGGAGTCGTCGCACAGGGTCGACGCGAATTGGCGAAATAGCGCCCCCTTGAAATTTTGAAAATGCGAGCCCCGCCTATGTGTTTGACCTACATGCATGAAATTTGGTGACCTTTTAGAACATGGCAAGACGCAAAAAAAATCCTCTTATGGTCATGGTGAAATGTCGACAGGAAGTCGGCCATTTTGATTTGTAGTTTTTTCGTATTTGAACAAACTCCTCCTAGGGATTTCGCTCGATCGACTTCAATTTTGGTACAGGCCATCTAGAAACCATGCTCATCAAAACGTGTTCGCAGAATTTCTGTAAGTCAAAGGGCGTGGCTGCTAGGGCCCGCCAAAGTTTGGCGAATTTTCGTTTTTTTGCAATTTCGTTTCGAACGGCTCTCACGCCCACATACTTCGTCCGAGCGGCTTCAAACTTGCTGGACATGACGATGGCTCCGCCCTGAACGTTCCGATGTATTGACTTCCCACCTCACTCATAGCGCCCCCCGCTGGTAACAGGAAGTGTGCAGCGTTTACTCTAACGTCAATAAATACCACATAGTTGACCCAATTGACTTCGTTCCACTTCTAATACATGCAGGACAAGATGGTGAAGCTACATTATTAAGCTTGTCAAGCTATGATTAATGGCGTCCGTGTGGCGGCGACACGACTGTCGATCCCTCGCCACCAATTACGATTGGCTCTTTGATGGCTTTAACAAACTCGTACCCACATGAAATTTGGCACGCAGGTCGAGACTGACGAGCTCTTTCATTTGATATGTGGCACGCCCGTGGGCGGGGCTAAACGCCTCAACAGCGCCACCTTGAAAATTTCAAAAACCCCTCCCCATAAGGGTTTTTTTGGAGTAGGAACTTGGAACTTGGTACACATATGTATCTTGTCCAGACGCACAAAAAGTCTCTTGCACCAATGGTCAGAAATAAACAGGAAGTCGGCCATCTTGGTTTTATTGTCTACTTTTGGTGATTTCCATGCTTCCTATTTCAACGAAGTCCTCCTACAGATTTCGTCCGATCGACTTCATACTTCATGAACATCATCTCAAGACCTTTGTGATCAAAACATCTTCACAGCTTTGCTCTACGTTAAGGGGCGTGGCCGCTATGGCGCCGCCATTTCTCATGCCTCACCATGGAACATCAAATCCTTATAACTCCATCATGCATTGTCCCAGTGGCTTCAAACTTCACATGTATGATCAAGGTCCGCCCCCGAACACAGCTGCGCACGTCTGGTTGCGCTCGCAGCGCCACCTGGTGGATCACCCGTCAACGTGATGTAACTCCTTCGTGCATTGTCCGATCTGCTCCAAACTTCACATGTGTGATCAGGGTCTGCCCCTCTATGCACCCGACCGGCCCTGGCAACGCTCGTAGCGCCACCCGGTGGACGAGCCGAACATTGCGTTTTTCCTCTTTCTCCAGGTTTCTCCTCTCTTCCCGCTTCGGGCCGCAGGGCCCTCCCCGACCCGCAGGACCCTCCCCGAGCCGCAGGGGCCCGCGGTCGCATGTGGCGAGGGCCCGTTCACAGCTGCTTGCAGCTTTAATTAGGGCCCGAGCGGTACGACGAAGTCGTCCCGAGGGACCTATTGTAATCGTAATGTTTATTATTATTATTATTATTTTAAAGCCTAAAAAAACGCATTTTCGGAGCCTTTCCCGTGCTCAAAAACTCACGGAATTCTGGAAAACATTGCGCTCACACGAAAAATTTGATATTTTATGGTCGTTGCACATGGGCAGGACAAAATGGTGAAACAGCGCCCCCTTGAAAATTCCGAAAAAGTCCATAGGTTGGATCGCGTAGGCAAACGAAAATCGGTACACAAGTGTATTATACTCAGATGAGCAAAAAAGTCTCTAGAAAGACCCCCAAATCTCAACAGGAAGTCCGCCATTTTGATTTGAAATTTTTACGCTGCGAACGCGCTCCTCCTAGGGATATCGCCCAATCGACTTCAAATTTGGCACAGATCATGTAGAGACGATGCCAATCAAAAGCGCATCAAAAGGATTTCGGCAGGTGAAAGAATGTGGCCGCTAGGGGGCGACAAAGTTTTTATGCTAGCTTTAAAATTTCCTTTTGCTCTCACACGCACATACTTGATCCTAGCAGCTTCAAACTTAGTACACATGTGTACGTGAGTGAGACGCACAAAAAAGGCGGCCTATGTCGTGGTGAAATGTCAACAGGAAGTCCGCCATTTTGAATTGAAGTTTTTTTGTATTTGAAGTCCTACTCCTACAGATTTCGCTTGATTAGCTTCAAATTTGCTACAGATCATCTACTCACCATCCTAATGAAGAGGTATTAAAAGAATGTCGATAGGTCAAAGGGCGTGGCTGCTAGGGGGCGACAAAATTTGGCAAATTTCGATTTCTCGCTGTAAAACTTCGAACGGCTCTCACGTGCACATACATGATCCTAGCAGCTTCAAACTTGCTGGACATGATGAGGGCGTCGCCCTGAACGTCCTGATATATTAACTTCCTACCTTACTCATAGCGCCCCCTGTTTACGAAAGGAAATGACCATCTTTTACTCCAACATGTATAAATACTACATAGTTAACCCCATCAACTCCATTCCACTTCCAGTACATGCAGAACAAGTTGGTGAAGCTACATTATGAATGTCCTGAAGCTACGACCAACGGCGTCCGTGTGGCGGTGCAACGACCATCGACCCTTCGTCGTGAAATTACGTTTGGCATTTTGATGGCTTTAACGAACTCGTATCCACATGATATTTAATACACATGTCGAGACTGACGAGCTCTTTCAATTGATATGCAGCTCACTCATGGGCGGGGCCAAATGCCTCAACAGCGCCACCTTGAAATTTTCAAAAACCCCTCCCCATAGGAGTTTTTTTGGAGTAGCAACATGAAACTTGGTACACATGTGTAACGTGTCCAGACGCACAAAAAAGTCTCTTGCACCAATGGTCAGAACCAAACAGGAAGTCCGCCATTTTGATTTCATTGGTCACGTTTTGCTGATGTCCACCATTGGTATTTGAACGAACTCCTCCTAGGGATTTTGCCTGATCGGCTTCAATTTCGGTACAGGTCATCTAGAGACCACGATGATGAAAAGTTATCAAAAGAATGTCTGCAGGTCAAAGGGCGTGGCTGTAAGGGCGTGCCAGATGTTGGCGAATTATCCTGTTTTTTGAACGGCTCTCACGCTCAAATACTTTATCCGAGCAGCTTCAAACTTGCTGGACATGATGATGGCTGCGCCCTGAACGCCCTGATATATTAACTTCCCACCTTACTCATAGCGCCCCCCACTGGTAACAGGAAATGTCCAGCTTCATTCTAACACGTATAAATCCTACACAATTGACCCCAACAACTTCGTTCCACTCCTAGTACATGCAGAACAAGGTGGTGAGGCTACGTTATGGACGTTGTGAAGCCATGACTAATGGCGTTGCAATGAACAGCGATCCCTCGCCACCAATTACGTGTGGCCTTTAAATGGCTTTAACAAGCTCGAACCGTCTTGAAAATTGATACACAGGTGAAGACTGAATCACCACAGTGACACAAGCCTTGTGTCATGTGACAGGCTGCCCGTGGAAGCAGTGGCGGCTTCGGATCCCTCGCCACAGAGCATCAACTCCTCATAAATCCATCATGCATTGTCTGATTTGCTTGACACTTCACATGTGTGATGAGGGTTGGCCGCTGAACATAACTGCCCATGTCTGGTTGTGCTTCTAGCACCACCTGGTGGATCTGCCTTCACCTTGTCATAACTTTGACATGCATTGCCCGATTCAGCCCAAACTTGACGTGTGTGATCACGGACGAACCCTGAATGTAACTGCACACATTTGGTTGCGCTCTTAGCGCCACCTGGTGAATGATCATTCACCTTGTCGTTACTCCAGCGTGCATTGGCAGATTTGGCTGAAACTTGACACGTGTGATGAGGGTTGGCCCCTGAACGCACCTGCAAATGACTCTGGGGCCACAGGGGCTATTACGCAATGGGCAGTGGGTACGGCGGGGCGTGGGCGCGATCAAGCGTCGGTACCGCGAGGGCCCGTCAACGCCGCTTGCGGCTTTAATTATTATTATTATTATTATTCTTACGAACCCTTTTGCCCCAATTTGGCCCCTTTCCCAAACTTAAAAATGCTTCAATTTTTGCACGGACGACCGGTCTGGTGAAAAATTTGATAATTTGGAGTCGTCGCACAGGGTCGACGCGAATTGGCGAAATAGCGCCCCCTTGAAATTTTGAAAATGCGAGCCCCGCCTATGTGTTTGACCTACATGCATGAAATTTGGTGACCTTTTAGAACATGGCAAGACGCAAAAAAAATCCTCTTATGGTCATGGTGAAATGTCGACAGGAAGTCGGCCATTTTGATTTGTAGTTTTTTCGTATTTGAACAAACTCCTCCTAGGGATTTCGCTCGATCGACTTCAATTTTGGTACAGGCCATCTAGAAACCATGCTCATCAAACGTGTTCGCAGAATTTCTGTAAGTCAAAGGGCGTGGCTGCTAGGGCCCGCCAAAGTTTGGCGAATTTTCGTTTTTTTTGCAATTTCGTTTCGAACGGCTCTCACGCCCACATACTTCGTCCGAGCGGCTTCAAACTTGCTGGACATGACGATGGCTCCGCCCTGAACGTTCCGATGTATTGACTTCCCACCTCACTCATAGCGCCCCCCGCTGGTAACAGGAAGTGTGCAGCGTTTACTCTAACGTCAATAAATACCACATAGTTGACCCAATTGACTTCGTTCCACTTCTAATACATGCAGGACAAGATGGTGAAGCTACATTATTAAGCTTGTCAAGCTATGATTAATGGCGTCCGTGTGGCGGCGACACGACTGTCGATCCCTCGCCACCAATTACGATTGGCTCTTTGATGGCTTTAACAAACTCGTACCCACATGAAATTTGGCACGCAGGTCGAGACTGACGAGCTCTTTCATTTGATATGTGGCACGCCCGTGGGCGGGGCTAAACGCCTCAACAGCGCCACCTTGAAAATTTCAAAAACCCCTCCCCATAAGGGTTTTTTTGGAGTAGGAACTTGGAACTTGGTACACATATGTATCTTGTCCAGACGCACAAAAAAGTCTCTTGCACCAATGGTCAGAAATAAACAGGAAGTCGGCCATCTTGGTTTTTATTGTCTACTTTTGGTGATTTCCATGCTTCCTATTTCAACGAAGTCCTCCTACAGATTTCGTCCGATCGACTTCATACTTCATGAACATCATCTCAAGACCTTTGTGATCAAAACATCTTCACAGCTTTGCTCTACGTTAAGGGGCGTGGCCGCTATGGCGCCGCCATTTCTCATGCCTCACCATGGAACATCAAATCCTTATAACTCCATCATGCATTGTCCCAGTGGCTTCAAACTTCACATGTATGATCAAGGTCCGCCCCCGAACACAGCTGCGCACGTCTGGTTGCGCTCGCAGCGCCACCTGGTGGATCACCCGTCAACGTGATGTAACTCCTTCGTGCATTGTCCGATCTGCTCCAAACTTCACATGTGTGATCAGGGTCTGCCCCTCTATGCACCCGACCGGCCCTGGCAACGCTCGTAGCGCCACCCGGTGGACGAGCCGAACATTGCGTTTTTCCTCTTTCTCCAGGTTTCTCCTCTCTTCCCGCTTCGGGCCGCAGGGCCCTCCCCGACCCGCAGGACCCTCCCCGAGCCGCAGGGGCCCGCGGTCGCATGTGGCGAGGGCCCGTTCACAGCTGCTTGCAGCTTTAATTATTATTAGGGCCCGAGCGACGACTGCAAGTCGTCAGCGAAGGCCCTATTGTAATCGCGCTGTTTATTATTATTTTTATTATTATTCCGCGTCTTTGAGCCCCAATTTGGCCCCTTTCCCAAACTCGAAAATGCTTCTAATTTTGCATGGACGACCGCATGGCCCAAAATAGACGTCTGATAGGGTCGTTGCAAATGTTCGACGCAAAATGGCGAAATAGCGCCCCCTTTTAATTTTCAAAAACCCCTCCGCATTGGGGTTTTTTTGGCGTAGAATAACGAAATTCGGTACACACGTCTACCATCCCAAGACGCACGAAAAAGTCCATTAACGTCATGGTGAAATGTCGACAGGAAGTCGGCCATTTTGATTTGTAGTTTTTTCGTATTTGAACAAACTCCTCCTAGGTATTTCGCCCGATCGACTTCAATTTTGGTACAGGCCATCTAGAGACCATGCTCATCAAAACGTGTTCACAGAATTTCTGTAAGTCAAAGGGCGAGGCTGCTAGGGCCCGCCAAAGTTTGGCGAATTTTCGTTTTCTCGCAATTTCGTTTCGAACGGCTCTCACGCCCACATACTTCGTCCGAGCGGCTTCAAACTTGCTGGACATGACGATGGCTCCGCCCTGAACGTTCCGATGTATTGACTTCCCACCTCACTCATAGCGCCCCCCGCTGGTAACAGGAAGTGTGCAGCTTTTACTCTAACGTCAATAAATACCACATAGTTGACCTCATCAACTTCGTTCCACTTCTAATACATGCAGGACAAGATGGTCAAGCTACATTATTAAGCTTTTGAAGCTATGACTAATGGCGTCTGTGTGGCGGCGCCACGACTGTCGATCCCTCGCCACCAATTACGATTGGCTCTTTGATGGCTTTAACAAACTCGTACCCACATAAAATTTGGCACACAGGTCGAGACTGACGAGCTCTTTCATTTGATATGCGGCGCGCCCATGGGCGGGGCCAAACGCCTCAACAGCGCCACCTTGAAAATTTCAAAAACCCCTCCCCATAAGGGTTTTTTTGGAGTAGGAACTTGAAACTTGGCACACGTCTGTATCTTGTCCAGACGCACAAAAAAGTCTCTTGCACCAATGGTCAGAACCCAACAGGAAGTCGGCCATCTTGATTTCTATTGTCTACATTTCGCGATTTCCACGCCTCTTATTTAAACGAACTCCTCCTAGGGATTTCGTCCGATTGACTTCATATTGTATGAACATCATCTCAAGACCCTTCTGATCAAAGTGTCTTCACAGCTTTGCTCTACGTTAAGGGCGTGGCCGCTATGGCGCCGCCATTTCTCATGCCTCGCCATGGAGCATCAAATCCTTGTAACTCCATCATGCATTGTCCCAGTGGCTTCAAACTTCACATGTGTGATGAAGGCCCGCCCCCAAACGCAGCTGCGCATGTCTGGTTGCGCTCGCAGCGCCACCTGGTGGATCACCTGTCAACGTGCTGTAACTCCGTCGTGCATTGTCCGATCTGCTCTAAACTTCACATATGTGATGAAAGTCTGCCCCTCAATGCACCCGACCGGCTCTGGCAACGCTCGTAGCGCCACCCGGTGGACGAGCCGAACATTGCGTTTTTCCTCTTTCTCCAGGTTTCTCCTCTCTTCCCACTTCAAGCCGCAGGGCCCTCCCCGACCCGCAGGACCCTCCCCGAGCCGCAGGGGCCCGCGGTCGCATGTGGCGAGGGCCCGTTCACAGCCGCTTGCGGCTTTAATTATTATTATTATTCTTAAATCTTCTGCCGTTTTTTGCAGTTCTTCTACTCCTTCATACTTTGTGCTATTTCAACAATTCATATATCAAAACGTGCGCCTTTTTTTGGACATTTATGCTTCTATTCAACTTTTTCATACTATTTATACTTTTTAAAATATTTAACTTTTTCTGATTTTTTTTTTCCATAGAAATGCATTGAAACGGTCTTCAAACTCTTCTGCTTCTTCTGCTTCTTTGAACTTCAACCACTTCAGCATACTTTCAGCTACAGACTTCATTCAACCTTTAAAACGTTCATAAAATTTTCAACTATTAATCTCTTATTCAGTTTATTGATATCTTCAACAATTTCTGATTTCTGACAGTTTAAAAATCATTGAAATTTTGGAGAAAATTCAAATTTATAATGGGTGTGTATTGCGCGGAATGTTCAGGGCTAGAGTGGGTGACATCATCAGCTAGAGTGGGAGAGAGTCTAAAAATCGTCTGAAACTTTTCTCTTTCTCTCGTCCTCCTGGCCACAAATTAAACTGTACACACATGATTTTCTCCACAGTTGTAGTCCAACTTGTTCTAGCTCTCACAATGTGCTCAAAAAAGCAGAGAGACTTACAGAATTTGAATTTTGGGCCTCTCAGTGCAGCCTGGTGCCTCCCTGCTGCTCATTCACTCCCATACAAAAGTAGGAGCTGATTTTTGGAGAAAAGCAGAAATGCTGCCTGTTTCTAACTCGCGATATTTTCCACAATTTTTACTCTAGAAACACCAAAAAGACATGTTTGCGTTCAGGAAGGTCTTATGGATCCAAACATATAAAGTTTTCACTCATATTAGGTACATATTTGTCTGAAATTGGAGCAGTTTGAGGGGTTCATGGACCCCTTTCTCATCAAGTAGTTAAAGTCACCATGGCAACCTCTGAGCACATGCACCCACACACACACACACACTCTCTGTCTCTCTCTCCCTCTCTCTCTCTCTCTTTCTCTCTCTCACTTACACACACACACACACACACACATTCTCTCTCTCTTTCTCTCTCTCCCTCTCCCTCTCTCTCTCTCTCTATAATCAGCCTCTCAATGACTTTAAATCAGGGGTGTCAAACTCATTCCACAAAGGGCCGAGTGGCTGCAGGTTTTTGTTCCAACCAAGCAGCAACACACCAGACTTGAATCAGTTAATCAACTGATCTCAGTCTTCAGACAGCTGATTGGTCAAACTGTGTGCTCTTGATCAGTTGGAACAAAAACCTGCAGCCACATGGCCCTTTGTGGAATGAGTTTGACACCTATGCTTTAAATCTTTGAGGGGAGTGTTTAAACATCTCATCAACAGTTTATTTCTATTTCATACACATCAGTTTGTTCTCCTAATGGAGATTTCAGGATTTGGAGCTTCTTCTTGTCCTGACTTTTGGCTTTTCCACCTCTTCAACCCTTACATTTTACTTTGAAGGATTTCAACTTTTTCTCATTATTTCCAACAATTCAGCCCATTCCTCAACCATTTTAAGAGTTCTTATTTTTTATTTATATGTAACTTATATAGATTTTCTCACATTGTTTTACGCTTATCTGACAATCCAGGCATTTCTGAGCCTCTTCATTCAGCCTCCTGCTTACAAGTTCTACTTTTACTCTTGAGATATTGCTTCATCTCTGTTAATATATGCTTAACAATGTTTTCAAGCTGTCAGTGTATTATTTATATTATATATCTGGGAGAGCTAGGCTTCAATGTTTTTTCATGCTTATCCTCTATTCTCCTCCTTCTCCTCTCCTTTCCTCTCCTTCCCCTGTCCTTCTCTCCCCTCCTCATCCTCTTCTCTATTCTCCTTCTCATCTCCTCTCGTCTCCTTTCTTCTTCTCTCCTCTATTCTCTCATTCATGTTTCTATTCCCTTCTCCTTTCCTCTTTCTATCAGTTTATTTTTAGTTTTTATTTCTATCAGTTTAATTTTTAGTTTTTATTTCTATCAGTTTAATTTCCAATCATTTCATACAAAATCAGCCTCCTTCTTCGAAGTACTACTTTTTAATCAATTCTCACTTATTGCTTCAGCTATTTTATCACTGGTACAAGTTAAACACTTCAGGTTTAGCATCAGTCTTTTCAATATTACTTCAGCTGTTTCTTCAGCTAATTCAGCTTTGTTTTAACAATTTCTTCAGCTCATTGAGCATTGCTTCAGCAATGTCATTCAGCTGCTTTCAGCATTCACCCGCATTCCCTTCCTGGGAATGCTTTTTCTAGTTATTAGGGCCACGGGGCAACGCACCGAGGCACTGGCCCTACAGCTATAAAATAGCTGAAGGGCCAGTGCCTCGGGGCGAAGCCCCGAGGCACTATTGTTATACTGCGTGTTTTTTCTTATTATTTTTCATCTTCCTCCCAAATTTCGTCCCTTAACTCGTCCTACAGCTTGAGGAGTTGTAGGACAAATTATATATCAAAACGTGCGGTTCGATCGGGATCGGTGTGCTATTACTTTTCTCTACGAAATATGAATTTTTGGCGACGTAAGTCGCGAAAAACTGCGAAAAATTCTCCATAGGAATGAATGGGACGGGCGAAAAAAAACGAACCAAAAAGAAAAATCATTGGAGTTTTTCAAACGTCTACAGCTCAGGCATACTTTCACCTAGAGACTTCATTTAACCTTTAAACTGTAGACACAAGTCTTGTGTGTTGTTGTATTAATCCACGTTTTGATAGGTCGTATAGTTTTTCACCAATCACTGTTCAATGACCATGATCATTTTTGGAGAAATTTTGAGATTATAATGGGTGTGTATTGCATGGAATGTTCGTGTTAGAGTGGGTGACATCATCAGCTAGAGTGGGAGAAGTTGTCTGAAATTGTCTGAAACTTTTCTCTTTCTCTCGTCCTCCCGGCCACAAATTACACTCTACACACGTGATTTTTTCCACAGTTGTAGACAAACTTGTTGTGTCTCTGACAATGTGCTCATCAAACCAGAGAGACTTACAGAATTTAAATTCTGAGCCTCTCAGTGCGGTCACTTCTCTCTCGGCTCCTCATTGACTCTAATACAAAGATTTTCCGAGAGAAGCAGAAGGGACCCCTGTTTGAAACTCCCAAAATGACCCCAAAATATTTACTGTAGAAACACCAAAAGCATATCAATGTGTTCAGGAAGTCCTTACGCCGCCCAGGATCTGCTTTTTTTTCTGATAGGAGCTACCGTTTTGTCGGTGTAAGCCCAAATGTGAGACCAGCGCAGAGGGAGAAAATCGCCCTTTTTCTCCACGTTTCTGGCTAGGGTGGCTCTGTCGTCATTGACAACCACCTCAAGTTGCCATGGCAACCCCTGAGCCTGGTGCCAGAGCCCCTGTCTCCCATACATTTATGTCAAGACTCTGTCAAACACAACAACACACACTCCTCTACCACACACATGCATACACACACACAAACACACAGGCAACTTTATGTGATCACAGTTACAGATAGATACACACACACACACACCAACACACACACTACAGGTAACTTTAAGTCATTACAGTTACAGGTACACACACACACAAACACAGACACACACATACCAACACACATATGCGCGCATATGCGCGCACACTCCTCACTCACACACACACCTGACACACAACACACATGCGCGCGAATGCGCGCACTCCACTCTCACACACACACACCACAGGTAACTTCATGTGATTACACTTATACACACACACAGGTGACTTAATGTGATTATGGCTCCTCAATATCAGTGCTCAGTACAAGATGATGATTTGTCTGTCTGATTAGTTTGGTGGTGGGTTTAATTCCCATGTTGACAGAGATGGTACCCCCGCAGTAGCCCCCCGTGGCCCTTTCAAAATTTCCAAGAGGGAATTTTCTAGTTATTATTATTATTATTATTATTATTCTTAAATCTTCTGCCGTTTTTTGCAGTTCTTCTACTCCTTCATACTTTGTGCTATTTCAACAATTCATATATCAAAACGTGCACCTTTTTTTGGACATTTATGCTTCTATTCAACTTTTCATACTATTTATACTTTTTAAAATATTTAACTTTTTCTGATTTTTTTTTTCCATAGAAATGCATTGAAACGGTCTTCAAACTCTTCTGCTTCTTCTGCTTCTTTGAACTTCAACTGCTTCAGCATACTTTCAGCTACAGACTTCATTCAACCTTTAAAACGTTCACAAAATTTTCAACTATTAATCTCTTATTCAGTTTATTGATATCTTCAACACTTTCTGATTTCTGACAGTTTAAAAATCATTCAAATTTTGGAGAAAATTCAAGTTTATAATGGTGTGTATTGCGCGGAATGTTCAGGGCTAGAGTGGGTGACATCATCAGCTAGAGTGGGAGAGAGTCTAAAAATCGTCTGAAACTTTTCTCTTTCTCTCGTCCTCCTGGCCACAAATTAAACTGTACACACATGATTTTCTCCACAGTTGTAGTCCAACTTGTTCTGGCTCTCACAATGTGCTCAAAAAAGCAGAGAGATTTACAGAATTTGAATTGTGGGCCTCTCAGTGCAGCCTGGTGCCTCCCTGCTGCTCATTCACTCCCATACAAAAGTAGGAGCTGATTTTTGGAGAAAGCAGAAATATTGCCTGTTTCTAACTCGCGATATCTTCAACAATTTTTACTCTAGAAACACCAAAAGACATGCTTGCGTTCAGGAAGGTCTTACGGATCCAAACATATAAAGTTTTCACTCATATTTGGTACAGATTTGTCTGAAATTGGAGCAGTTTTAAGGGTTCATGGACCCCTTTCTCGTCAAGTAGTTAAAGTCACCATGGCAACCTCTGAGCACATGCACCCACACACACACACACTCTCTCCCTCTCTCTCTCTCCCCCTCTCTCTTACTCTCTCTCTCACTTAAACACACACACAGAGACACACACACACACTTCCCCCCCCCTTACTCTCTCCTCTCTCACTTAGACACACACACACACACTTTCTCTCTCTCTCTCTCCCCCTCTCTCTTACTCTGTATCTCACTTAAACACAGACACAGACACACACTCTCTCTCTCTCTGTCTCACTCTCTCACACACACACACACACACACACACATTCTCTCTTTCTCTTTCTTTCTCTCTCTCTCTCTCTCTCTCTCTCTCTCTCTCTCTCTAATCAGCCTCTCAATGATTTTAAACCTTGAGGGGAGTGTTTAAACATCTCATCAACACTTTATTTCTATTTCATACACATTAGTTTGTTCTCCTAATGGAGATTCCAGGATTTGGAGCTTCTTCTTGTCCTGACTTTTGGCTTTTCCACCTCTTCAACCCTTACATTTTACTTTGAAGGATTTAAACTTTTTCTCATTATTTCCAACAATTCAGCTCATTCCTCAACCATTTTAAGAGTTCTTATTTTTTATTTATATGTAACTTATATAGATTTCTCATTTATCACTCAGACTTTTCTTCAGCTAACCTACTCTTCATACTAATCTTCAACAATTCAAGTAATTGCCAACCATTTCATACAAATCAGCCTCCTTCTTCCGAGTACTACTTTTTAATCTATTCTCACTTATTGCTTCAGGTATTTTAGCACTGGTGCAAGTTATACACTTGAGCTTTGGCATCAGCCTTTTCAATATTACTTAAGCTGTTTCTTCAGCTAATTCAGCTTTGTTTTAACAATTTCTTTAGCTCATTCAGCATTGCTTCAGCAATGTCATTCAGCTGCTTTCAGCATTCACCCGCATTCCCTTCCTGGGAATGCTTTTCTAGTTATTAGGGTGAATGCTGAAAGCATTCACACTATTGTTATTCAAATCTTTATACTTATTATTATTATTATTATTATTATTATTATTATTATTATTCTTAAATCTTCTGCCGTTTTTTGCAGTTCTTCTACTCCTTCATACTTTGTGCTATTTCAACAATTCATATATCAAAACGTGCACCTTTTTTTGGACATTTATGCTTCTATTCAACTTTTTCATACTATTTATACTTTTTAAAATATTTAACTTTTTCTGATTTTTTTTTTTCCATAGAAATGCATTGAAACGGTCTTCAAACTCTTCTGCTTCTTCTGCTTCTTTGAACTTCAACTGCTTCAGCATACTTTCAGCTACAGACTTCATTCAACCTTTAAACGTTCACAAAATTTTCAACTATTAATCTCTTATTCAGTTTATTGATATCTTCAACACTTTCTGATTTCTGACAGTTTAAAAATCATTCAAATTTTGGAGAAAATTCAAGTTTATAATGGGTGTGTATTGCGCGGAATGTTCAGGGCTAGAGTGGGTGACATCATCAGCTAGAGTGGGAGAGAGTCTAAAAATCGTCTGAAACTTTTCTCTTTCTCTCGTCCTCCTGGCCACAAATTAAACTGTACACACATGATTTTCTCCACAGTTGTAGTCCAACTTGTTCTGGCTCTCACAATGTGCTCAAAAAAGCAGAGAGATTTACAGAATTTGAATTGTGGGCCTCTCAGTGCAGCCTGGTGCCTCCCTGCTGCTCATTCACTCCCATACAAAAGTAGGAGCTGATTTTTGAGAAAAGCAGAAATATTGCCTGTTTCTAACTCGCGATATCTTCAACAATTTTTACTCTAGAAACACCAAAAAGACATGCTTGCGTTCAGGAAGGTCTTACGGATCCAAACATATAAGTTTTCACTCATATTTGGTACAGATTTGTCTGAAATTGGAGCAGTTTTAAGGGTTCATGGACCCCTTTCTCGTCAAGTAGTTAAAGTCACCATGGCAACCTCTGAGCACATGCACCCACACACACACACACTCTCTCCCTCTCTCTCTCTCCCCCTCTCTCTTACTCTCTCTCTCACTTAAACACACACACAGAGACACACACACACACTTCCCCCCCCCTTACTCTCTCCTCTCTCACTTAGACACACACACACACACTTTCTCTCTCTCTCTCTCCCCCCTCTCTTACTCTGTATCTCACTTAAACACAGACACAGACACACACTCTCTCTCTCTCTGTCTCACTCTCTCCACACACACACACACACACACATTCTCTCTTTCTCTTTCTTTCTCTCTCTCTCTCTCTCTCTCTCTCTCTCCTCTCTCTAATCAGCCTCTCAATGATTTTAAACCTTTGAGGGGAGTGTTTAAACATCTCATCAACACTTTATTTCTATTTCATACACATTAGTTTGTTCTCCTAATGGAGATTCCAGGATTTGGAGCTTCTTCTTGTCCTGACTTTTGGCTTTTCCACCTCTTCAACCCTTACATTTTACTTTGAAGGATTTAAACTTTTTCTCATTATTTCCAACAATTCAGCTCATTCCTCAACCATTTTAAGAGTTCTTATTTTTTATTTATATGTAACTTATATAGATTTCTCATTTATCACTCAGACTTTTCTTCAGCTAACCTACTCTTCATACTAATCTTCAACAATTCAAGTAATTGCCAACCATTTCATACAAAATCAGCCTCCTTCTTCCGAGTACTACTTTTTAATCTATTCTCACTTATTGCTTCAGGTATTTTAGCACTGGTGCAAGTTATACACTTGAGCTTTGGCATCAGCCTTTTCAATATTACTTAAGCTTTTTCTTCAGCTAATTCAGCTTTGTTTTAACAATTTCTTTAGCTCATTCAGCATTGCTTCAGCAATGTCATTCAGCTGCTTTCAGCATTCACCCGCATTCCCTTCCTGGGAATGCTTTTTCTAGTTAGGGTGAATGCTGAAAGCATTCACACTATTGTTCTTCCTGTCGGCCATTTTCTTTATACTTATTATTCTTTGCTTCTTCTGCCGTTTTTTGAAGTGTAACTAGTCCTTCATACTTTGTGCTATTTCAACAATTCATATATCAAAACGTGCGCCTTTTTTGGACATTTATGCTATTATTTTTCTCTTTAATCATATTTATACTTTTAAAATATTTCACTTTTTCTCACTTTTTTTTTCCATAGAAATGCATTGAAACGGTCTTCAAACTCTTCTGCTTCTTCTGCTGCTTTGAACTTCAACCACTTCAGCATACTTTCAGCTACAGACTTCATTTAACCTTTAAAACGTTCACAAAAGTTTCAACTATTTATCGATTATTCAGCTTATTGATATCTTCAACACTTTCTGATTTCTGACAGTTTAAAAATCATTCAAATTTGGAGAAAATTCAAATTTATAATGGGTGTGTATTGCGTGGAATGTTCAGGGCTAGAGTGGGTGACATCATCAGCTAGAGTGGGAGAGAGTCTAAAAATTGTCTGAAACTTTTCTCTTTCTCTCGTCCTCCTGGCCACAAATTAAACTGTACACACACGATTTTCTCCACAGTTGTAGTCAAACTTGTTCTAGCTCTCACAATGTGCTCAAAAGCAGAGAGACTTACAGAATTTGAATTTTGGGCCTCTCAGTGCAGCCTGGTGCCTCCCTGCTGCTCATTCACTCCCATACAAAAGTAGGAGCTGATTTTTGGAGAAAAGCAGAAATGCTGCCTGTTTCTAACTCACGATATTTTCAACAATTTTTACTCTAGAAACACCAAAAAGACATGTTTGCGTTCAGGAAGGTCTTTTGGATCCAAACATATAAACTTTTCACTCATATTAGATACAGATTTGTCTGAAATTGGAGCAGTTTGAGGGGTTCATGGACCCCTTTCTCATCAAGTAGTTAAAGTCACCATGGCAACCTCTGAGCACATGCCACACACACACCCACACACACACGCTCTCCCTCTCTCTCTCTCTACCCCTCTCTCTTACTCTCTCTCTCTCTCACTTACACACACACACACCACTTTCTCTCTCTCTCTCACTCTCACTTAAACACACACACACACACACCACACACTCCCCCCCCCCTTAGTCTCTCCTCTCTCACTTAGACACACATACTCACACTCTCTCTCTCTCTCTCCCCCCACCTGTCTTACTCTCTCTCTCACTTAACACACACACAGACACACACTCTCACTCTCTCTCTCTCTGTCTCACTCTCTCTCTCTCTCTCACACACACACACACACACACACACATTCTCTCTCTCTCTTTCTCTCTCTCTGTCTCTCTCTCTCTTTCTAATCAGCCTCTCAATGATTTTAAACCTTTGAGGGAGTGTTTAAACATCTCATCAACACTTTATTTCTATTTCATACACATCAGTTTGTTCTCCTAATGGAGATTTCAGGATTTGGAGCTTCTTCTTGTCCTGACTTTTGGCTTTTCCACCTCTTCACCCTTACATTTTACTTTGAAGGATTTCAACTTTTTCTCATTATTTCCAACAATTCAGCCCATTCCTCAACCATTTTAAGAGTTCTTATTTTTTATTTATATGTAACTTATATAGATTTTCTCACATTGTTTTACGCTTATCTTTAACAATCCAGGCATTTCTGAGCCTCTTCATTCAGCCTCCTGCTTACAAGTTCTACTTTTACTTTTGAGATATTGCTTCATCTCTGTTAATATATGCTTAACAATGTTTTCAAGCTGTCAGTGTATTATATATATTTATATCTGAGAGAGCTAGGCTTCAATGTTTTCATGCTTATCCTCGATTCTCCTCTCCTCTTTCTCCTCCTTCTCTCCTTTCCTCTCCTTCTCCTGTCCTTCTCTCCCCTCCTTATCCTCTTCTCTATTCTCCTTCTCATCTCCTTTCTTCTCCACCTCTATTCTCTTATTCATGTATCTATTCTCCTCTCATCTCCTTTCCTCTTCTTCTCCTCTCCTCCTCTCCGCTATTCTCCTCTCCTTCTCCTCTCGTCATCTCCTCTATTCTCCTCTCCTTTATGCTCCTCTCCTCTGCTCTCTCATTCACGCCTCTGTTCTCCTCTGTTCCTCCTGTCCTCCTCTCCTCTCCTTTCCTCTCCTTCTCCTGTCCTTCTCTCCTCTCCTTCTCCTCTTCTCCATTCTTCTTCTCATCTCCCTTGTCTCCTTTCTTCTCCTCTCCTCTATTCTCTCATTCATGTCTCTATTCTCCTCTCCTTTCCTCTTTCTATCAGTTTAATTTCTATCAGTTTAATTTTTAGTTTTTTATTTCTATCAGTTTAATTTCCAACCATTTCATACAAATCAGCCTCCTTCTTCCGAGTACTACTTTTTAATCTATCTCACTTATTGCTTCAGCTATTTTAGCACTGATGCAAGTTATACACTTCAGCTTTAGCGTCAGCCTTTTCAATATTACTTTAGCTGTTTCTTCAGCTAATTCAGCTTTTTTTTAACAATTTCTTCAGCTCATTCAGCATTGCTTCAGCAATGTCGTTCAGCTGCTTTCAGCATTCACCCGCATTTCCTGCTGGAAATGCTTGCTTTTCTAGTTATTATTATTATTCTTAATCTTCTGCCGTTTTTGCAGTTCTTCTACTCCTTCATACTTTGTGCTATTTCAACAATTCATATATCAAACGTGCACCTTTTTTGGACATTTATGCTTCTATTCACTTTTCATACTATTTATACTTTTAAAATATTTAACTTTTTCTGATTTTTTTTTCCATAGAAATGCATTGAAACGGTCTTCAAACTCTTCTGCTTCTTCTGCTTCTTTGAACTTCAACTGCTTCAGCATACTTTCAGCTACAGACTTCATTCAACCTTTAAAACGTTCACAAATTTTCAACTATTAATCTCTTATTCAGTTTATTGATATCTTCAACACTTTCTGATTTCTGACAGTTTAAAAATCATTCAAATTTTGGAGAAAATTCAAGTTTATAATGGTGTGTATTGCGCGGAATGTTCAGGCTAGAGTGGGTGACATCATCAGCTAGAGTGGGAGAGAGTCTAAAATCGTCTGAAACTTTTCTCTTTCTCTCGTCCTCCTGGCACAAATTAAACTGTACACACATGATTTTCTCCACAGTTGTAGTCCAACTTGTTCTGGCTCTCACAATGTGCTCAAAAAAGCAGAGAGATTTACAGAATTTGAATGTGGGCCTCTCAGTGCAGCCTGTGCCTCCTGCTGCTCATTCACTCCATACAAAAGTAGGAGCTGATTTTTGGAGAAAGCAGAAATGTTGCCTGTTTCTAACTCGCGATATCTTCAACAATTTTTACTCTAGAAACACCAAAAAGACTGCTTGCGTTCAGGAAGGTCTTACGGATCCAAACATATAAAGTTTTCACTCATATTAGGTACAGATTTGTCTGAAATTGGAGCATTTTAAGGTTCATGGACCCCTTTCTCGTCAAGTAGTTAAAGTCACCATGGCAACCTCTGAGCACATGCACCCACACACACACACACTCTCTCCCTCTCTCTCTCTCCCCCTCTCTCTTACTCTCTCTCTTCTCTCACTTACCACACACACACACACACTTTCTCTCTCTCTCTCACTCTCACTTAACACACACACACACACACAACACACACTCCCCCCCCCCTTAGTCTCTCCTCTCTCACTTAGACACACATACTCCACTCTCTCTCTCTCTCTCCTCTCCCCCCACCTGTCTTACTCTCTCTCTCTCACTTAAACACACACACAGACCAACACATCTCACCTCTCCTCTCTCTGTCTCCCTCTCTCTCTCTCTCTCACACACACACACACACATTCTCTCTCTCTCTTTCTCTCTCTCTGTCTCTCTCTCTTTCTAATCAGCCTCTCAATGATTTTAAACCTTTGAGGGGAGTGTTTAACATCTCATCAACACTTTATTTCATTTCTACACATCAGTTTGTTCTCCTAATGGAGATTTCAGATTTGGAGCTTCTTCTTGTCCTGACTTTTGGCTTTTCCACCTCTTCACCCTTACATTTACTTTGAAGGATTTCAACTTTTTCTCATTATTTCCAACAATTCAGCCCATTCTCAACCATTTTAAGAGTTCTTATTTTTATTTATATGTAACTTATATAGATTTTCTCACATTGTTTTACGCGCTTATCTTTAACATCCAGGCATTTCTGAGCCTCTTCATTCAGCCTCCTGCTTACAAGTTCTACTTTTACTTTTGAGATATTGCTTCATCTCTGTTAATATATGCTTAACAATGTTTTCAAGCTGTCAGTGTATTATATATATTTATATCTGAGAGAGCTAGGCTTCAATGTTTTTCATGCTTATCCTCGATTCTCCTCTCCTCTTTCTCCTCCTTCTCTCCTTTCCTCTCCTTCTCCTGTCCTTCTCTCCCCTCCTTATCCTCTTCTCTATTCTCCTTCTCCTCCTTTCTTCTCCCACCTCTATTCTCTTATTCATGTATCTATTCTCCTCTCATCTCCTTTCCTTCCTTCTTCTCCCTCTCCCCTCCTCTCCGCTATTCTCCTCTCCTCTCCTTCTCCTCTCGTCATCTCCTCTATTCTCCTCTCCTTTATGCTCCTCTCCTCTGCTCTCATCACCCACGCCTCTGTTCTCCTCTGTTCCTCCTTCCTCCTCTCCTCTCCTTTCCTCTCCTTCTCCTGTCCTTCTCTCCTCTCCTTCTCCTCTTCTCCATTCTTCTTCTCATCTCCCTTGTCTCCTTTTCTTCTCCTCTCCTCTATTCTCTCATTCATGTCTCTATTCTCCTCTCCTTTCCTCTTTCTATCAGTTTAATTCTATCAGTGTTAATTTTTAGTTTTATTTCTATCAGTTTAATTTCCAACCATTTCATACAAAGTCAGCCTCCTTCTTCCGAGTACTACTTTTTTATCTATTCTCACTTATTGCTTCAGCTATTTTAGCACTGATGCAAGTTATACACTTCAGCTTTAGCGTCAGCCTTTTCAATATTACTTTAGCTGTTTCTTCAGCTAATTCAGCTTTTTTTTTAACAATTTCTTCAGCTCATTCAGCATTGCTTCAGCAATGTCGTTCAGCTGCTTTCAGCATTCACCCGCATTTCCTGCTGGAAATGCTTGCTTTTTCTAGTTAGGGTGAATGCTGGAAGCATTCACACTATTGTTCTTCCTGTCGGCCATTTTTTTCTCTTTACTACTTATTATTATTCTGTCAGATTCTTCCCTTTTTCGGAACGAAACTACTCCTTCATACTTTGTGCTATTTCAACAATTCATATATCAAAACGTGCGCCTTTTTTCTGGATAGGTGGCTATTATTTTCTCTTTAATACTATTTATACTTTTTAAAATATTCACTTTTTCTCACTTTTTTTTTCCATAGAATGCATTGAACGGTCTTCAAACTCTTCTGCTTCTTCTGCTTCTTTGAACTTCAACAACTTCAGCATACTTTCAGCTACAGACTTCATTCAACCTTTAAAACGTTCACAAAAGTTTCAACTATTGATCGATTATTTAACTTATTGATATCTTCAACAGTTTCTGATTTCTGACAGTTTAAAAATCATTGAAATTTTGGAAAAATCAAGTTTATAATGGGTGTGTATTGCGCGGAATGTTCAGGCTAGAGTGGGTGACATCATCAGCTAGAGTGGGAGAGAGTCAAAAAATTGTCTGAAACTTTTCTCTCTTTCTCTCGTCCTCCTGGCCACAAATTAAACTGTACACACATATTTTCTCCACAGTTGTAGTCAACTTGTTCTAGCTCTCACAATGTGCTCAAAAAGCAGAGAGACTTACAGAATTTGAATTGTGGGCCTCTCAGTGCAGCCCGGTGCCTCCCTGCTGCTCATTCACTCCCATGCAAAAGTAGGAGCTGATTTTTGGAGAAAGCAGAAATGCTGCCTGTTTCTAACTCGCGATATTTTCCACAATTTTACTCTAGAAACACCAAAAGACATGTTTGCGTTCAGGAAGGTCTTACGGATCCAAACATATAAAGTTTTCACTCATATTAGGTACAGATTTGTCTGAAATTGGAGCAGTTTGAGGGGTTCATGGACCCCTTTCTCATCAAGTAGTTAAAGTCACCATGGCAACCTCTGAGCACATGCACACACACACACACACACACACACAACACCTCTCTCTCTCCCCCTCTCTCTTACTCTCTCTCTCTCTCACTTACACACACACACACTTTCTCTCTCTCTCTCCCCCTCTCTCTTACTCTCTCTCTCACTTAAACACACACACACACAACACTCTCTCTCTCTCCCCCTCTCTCTTACTCTCTCTCTCACTTAAACCACACACACACACAACACTCTCTCTCTCTCCCTCTCTCTTACTCTCTCTCTCTCTCACTTACACACACACACACACCACTTTCTCTCTCTCTCCCCCTCCCTCTCTCTTACTCTCTCTCACTTAAACACACACACACACACTTTCTCTCTCTCTCTCTCCCCTCTCTCTTACTTCTCTCTCACTTAAACACACACACACACCAGACAAACACACACACTCTCTCTCTCTCTCTGTCTCACTCTCTCTCACACACATACACACACACATTCTCTCTCTCTCTTTTCTTCCTCTCTCTCTCTCACTTACACACACACACTTTCTCTCTCTCTCTCCCCCTCTCTCTTAGTCTCTCTCTCACTTAAACACACACACACAGACACACACACACACTCACTCTCTCTCTTCTCTCTCACACACACACACCACACATTCTCTCTCTCTCTCTCTCTCTTCCTCCCTCTCTCTCCCTCTCTCTTTCTCCCTCTGAGCACATGCACACACACCACACACACACAACACTCTCTCTCTCTCCCCTCTCTCTTACTCTCTCTCTCTCACTTACACACACTTTCTCTCTCCCCATCCTCTCACTTAACACACACACACACCACACATAGACACACACACACACACTTTCTCTCCCCCCCCCCCTTACTCTCTCTCTCACTTAGACCACACACACACACTTTCTCTCTCTCCCCTCTCTCTTACTCTCTCTCACTTAAACACACCACACACACACACACACACCTCTCTCTCACTCTCTCTCTCTCACACACACACACACATTCTCTCTCTCTCTCTTCTCCTCTCCTCTCTCTCTTCTCTCTCTTTCTCCTCTCTCTAATCAGCCTCTCAATGATTTAAACCTATTATTTTTCTCTTTCATACTATTTATACTTTTTAAAATATTTCACTTTTTCTTACTTTGTTTTTTCCATAGAAATGCATTGAACGGTCTTCAAATTCTTCTGCTTCTTCTGCTTCTTTCACTTTCAACTACTTCAGCATACTTTTAGCTACATACTTCATTCAACCTTTAAAACGTTTACAAAAGTTTGAACTATTGATCGATTATTCATCTTATTGATATCTTGTCTCTTGTCCCTTGTCTCCTTTCTTCTCCTCTCCTCTATTCTCTCATTCATGTCTCTATTCTCCTCTCCTTTCCTCTTTCTATCTTTTAATTTCTATCAGTTTAATTTTTTGTTTTTATTTCTATCAGTTAATTTCCAACCATTTCATACAAATCCCTCCTTCTTCGAGTACTACTTTTTAATCTATTCTCACTTATTGCTTCAGCAATTTTAGCACTGGTGCAAGTTATAAACTTCAGCTTTAGCGTCAGCCTTTTCAATATACTTCAGCTGTTTCTTCAGCTAATTCAGCTTTGTTTAACAATTTCTTCAGCTCATTCGCATTGCTTCAGCAATGGCTTTCAGCTGCTTTCAGCATTCACCCGCATTTCCTGCTGGAAATGCTTGCTTTTTCTAGTTATTATTATTCTGTCAGATTCTTCCCTTTTTCGGAACGAAACGCCTTCATACTTTGTGCTATTTCAACAATTCATATATCAAAACGTCGCCTTTTTCTGGATAGGTGTGCTATTTTTTTCTCTTTAATACTATTTATACTTTTTAAAATATTTCACTTTTTCTCACTTTTTTTTCCATAGAAATGCATTGAAACGGTCCTTCAAACTCTTCTGCTTCTTCTGCTTCTTTGAACTTCA
>JAFELL010001026.1:0-46667 GCA_019059645.1 Caranx melampygus
GGACGGATTATGTTCAGCGGCAGTTTAGGACTGTGGACGGGAAGACGCTGAGTCCTAACTGTGGTAAGGCAGAAAAACATGTTAAGTACTGCGCTCACTACAATGATGCTGTAGAGGCAGACAACACATTTGGGGTCAAAAATAGATGAAATGCGCGGTCCTAACACTAATTATCAATATTTCCTAATTGATTAACGTTCATGGGCAGTCACAACGGAGAGGAAGTTGAACCAGGGCTGGTCTGCGTCATGTTACTGTCAAAATACAGGGTTGGTAGAACAACAATACAAACTTTTGTGAGCTGCCAGAGCTCAAGCGAAGCTAACTCAAGCAAAACCTTCAGTTTAAACACAGTGTGAATCATGTTGTGAGCGCCGCTCTGATTTTCCACCAGGTTCAACAAGCCGCAATTCAACCGAGCTGGACTTTGACCCACACGTACGTAGACCTCCACGAGGTGCATCCAGTGGGCACTCAGCACTGATAAAAGGGGTAAATGATGAGGACTATACTTCCCAATCATACAGGCCTGAGTCTCACACATTAGATCATTTTCTACTGCAAGTTTGCAACTTGACAGCAACACACTGAACTGGTTTTTAAATCTACTTTGCAGTGTTTCAGTGCAGGCTAAAGTGATCACTGTCAGTGCACAGAGGCCTATTGAAGTTCAGAGGCCACATCCTTCAGAGACCCTACATGGTCTAGGTCTTTGTAGCTGTAGACTGAGCTAAAGCTACTGTTCCTACACTAACTGATGTGCACAGTGTCGTAACCATCGACAACATACAACTTTTCTTCTGTAAAAACCTGAGCTTTCAAGTCCAGTTGTACCGACGTCTGAGTGGAAACCCCACCGATATCTAAAAGCCAGACTCTCTGTTTGCGTTGTTTGCTTTATAAACGGTGTGCAATGAATCCTGGGATACGTTGGCCGCAAAGGATCCTTGGTTGGTGTAGGAAGCTGTAGTTGTTAACATGACTATGCTCATGTTTTGTGCTGTCTGTCTGAACGTCTGGTGACGATCTGACAACTTTAAGGTCGTTACAGTTTCTGTTTCCACAGACTCTTTGTGGTCGATACACAAACTCCATTCCGGTTTGATCCTCAGCTTTACACAGAACTGAACGTGTTGTCATTTGTTATATGTCATTTTATTAATATACATTTCAAAGATTAAACATTAAACATCTGTACCTCTGTGTTTCTACTGCGACTGTTTACTGATACCTGATTCGTTTGTTAGAGAAAAGTAAAGTGAAGTAAAACATCATCCATCCTTCCCTTCACGCTGCCTCTCCTTGTTCCACTGCTCGTCGCTCTCGTCTCTGTGAACATCGTGTGTTCCAGTGGGAGTGCTTGGTTCACTTTGTGTTTTATAAACTTGAGAACGCCCACAGCTCCCATTGGTAGGCAGATCCCCGTGCCCTCACCGTGACTCTGTAGACATCGCTATATCAACACGGCGCAAACAACTCCAGAACACACACACACACACACACACATACACACACACATGCACGCTAGGGTGCAGGCCTGTCAGCCCCATCGGAAACTGTGCATGCGTGGTAGCATAAACACGTCGTTGTCACACGTGTGCACGCCTGCACACGCACACAACACACACACTAACCTGTCAGTTGTCAGGAGGAAAGAGAAGCCAACTGGACATGGAAGTGCAGGAAAACATTCATCCTTATTACCTTGTTATTCTCTCTCTCTCTCTCTCTCACACACACAACACACACCTTCATACACGCACACACTGTATGTCTGTATTTAGGCATTATCATTCTCACCTTTTTCATATTTCTTCTCACAAGGGGCCTCTCCCTCTCTCCCTCTCTCCCTCCCTCCTTCCCCTCCTCAACTTAATCTCTCTCTCGGTCTCTCTCCGTTTTTTCTCTTCCTCAGTCTTTTTCCCCCCCTCAAGGTGTCTAAGCTGTGAGACATTTAATCGCCGCGGTAACGGTTTCATATCTGGAACAGAAATCAAATAATGCCAGATGATTACTCCCCCTAGCAACCAGGGAGCACAGCCCTAGCACCGACCCAGCCAGCAGGCCAGACCTAATCAGGTTGAAAATATTTCAATTATTGTGTTGATTCTAGGAGGTGTGTGTGTGTGTGTGTGTGTAAGTGTGTGTGCGCGTCTGTGTTTGTGTGCATGTGGTGTGTGTGTAAAGATTGGCCTGCTGCATTTTAATGATGTCAGTCCGCTATTGATCTGAATACCAGAGGAGAATAGGGAGGATGTTAGTGAAGAAAGGAAACCGTGTCGTGTCATGGAAGTGATCAAGTGTGATTAGAGGAGCTGCTGTTATGATGGAGACATTAGAAGGATACAACAACACATGGTCATTCTGGCTTGGAGAGTGTAACAGTTGGCATGCTCTGTGTGTGTGTGAGTGTGTGTGTGTGTGTGTGTGTGTGTGTAGGAAAGAGAACGGCAGAGTTGGCAAAGCACACAGGACAGAGGATAGCCAAAGAGCAGGGACAGGATCCAAACTGCAGGGTGCCAGAGGACCAAAAATCGAGCTTTCCTCCTCACTCTATCAAACACTATCATGGCTACACTTGTCTGCGATTTTCTCCGTGTGTATGTGTGATTGGATGTGTGTGTGTGTGTGTGTGTGTGTTGGAGGTTGGTAAACGACTGCAGAGGGGGAAGCTTTATTGAAGGTTGCCCAGCCGATCAATAAGAATGTGTGTTTGTGCGTCTGTATGTGTGCACGTTGGTTTCTATTCTCAGAGCCAATAAGCGCCGGTTTAAATGACATCGAGCCTTAATGTGAATAATCAAATGATTAGCTGATTGATTCATTTATTAAACTGTTTTTGTAGCCACGTGGGGGCAGTGTAAACAAGATGCGGACGCCATATTAACAAACCGTTAAGACTGGATGGGATGTAAACATCTTGTGTATAATTTTGCCACATTTAAGACACATGGCTGTTGAAATGGATCATGTTTTATGAAATAAACATCTCATTATCTCTCTCATTCATTTTTCTACACTTGGGGGTTTAAAGAAGTTGTTAAAGTTGCAGCTCAGACACTGACAAGCACTGGTGTGCACAACAATACTGAGATAGTGCAGCTGTTAACAACTTCAACCTGCCAATGTGCTAACCAGCTAGCTGAGGCTCGAAGTGAGGAGGAGGAGGAGGAGGAGGAGGAGGAGGAGCAGAGTAACGCTCTCACCAATAAAACCCAGACTTTGGTCTCAAAAATAACACAGTGCACCTGACATCAATGCGTATTCTGTCACATACAATGACTCAATTCAGCGCGGTGGTGCGTGGTCGCCCACGAGCAGGGCTCTGCTGGCTGCATAGCCAGGGCTGAGGAGCTGAGGAAGTGTAAAAAAAGATGTTTGAAATGTTTGACGTTAGGATGTTGACTGCGTTCAGACGCAACCAGGAAACGCTCCGAAGGCTCGACCGTCCCATTTTACCAACGGTTTACATGGCCGTTGGAGGCGCCTCTGAAGCCACATAGGCTGGGTCCTCCCAAAGGATCCAGCCGCTGAACTGGGACACAACTATTGTCATGTTGTAGAGTATTTTAGAAAAAAAAAAACAATCATTAATCAAGAAAAATACCATATGTTCACATTCAGTATTCTCACTTCTTAAATATAACGATCTGCTGCTTTATAAATCTTTAGCACAACAAAAGACGACATTTTCAGAAGTGGCCTTGGGCGCTGGTAAAACTTTTAACAGGCTTTTTCTTTTTTTATTCGCTCCAAACAAATAATCATAAAAAAAAGAAAACAGATCAATTAACTATACAACTAACCATTAGTTTCACCAAACTACAAACTACAAAATATGCTTCCTCTTGCAGGTTTTTCCACAGTGTTTTCAAGCACTCTTAATTTTCTCTTTCTTTCTTCTCTAATGCCATAATAATGAGAAAAATAAAGAGCGCAGAGGAACAATGCAAAAAGAAAAGGGGGGGGGAGAAAAATGAAACACGTACGGCCTAATCTAATCTGCTTTTTCAACCTCTAATTCTCTGATGGTAATTATGCCTGACAATGGCCTTTAGGGACGAGACAAGTCTCGTTCGTTGGCGTTTTTTGCTGTTTCGGGGCGTAGGCAGAGGGGAGAGGGTGACGGAGCAGAAAGACAGACATACAAACCACAAGGCAGAGACGCTTGATAGAAGGAGAGAAAGAAGAATATTTGAATGACAGACAGAAATGGATGTAAAAATGGGCTTGGCTTTTGAGAGATTATGAATTTACATATCTTAATGGAGAAATGCATGCTACGGCTCTCCACCGGGAAAAAAAAAAAAAAGGCTGCACAGCTCATCTTCAGAATTACAGAACATATGTGACATGATTTGTGTGTATGCGTGTGTGAGGTTGGTATTTTGGGTGGTTTGCGTGAACTATAATAGACCTGTATTTTTTTTTAAGGGTTGCTCTCTTACCTACGATCAAAATAGTTTGAGTGATTTTAGACTAAATGTCATTTTTTTTTATAACCGTTTTGAAGAGCTTTTCACTCAAAACTCAGTGACCTCAGTGGAGGTGGGAGTCCCGCTCAGCTTGTTTTCACCAAACTGAAGAGTTTTGTTCTGAAATATTTGCATTTAACATTGAAAAGATGACACCTGGCTCGATTAAAAAGAAAAAAAACACACAATCACGAATGAAGGAGTGTTGTACCTGGTTTTTTTCCCACATCTCAGACTCTGGCGGTGATTGTGGTCACTTCCTGTTTCCCTGTTTGGGGAAAACTGACTAGATTTAGTGACTTTACCCAACTGAGTCCGAGTCAGGCTGGTCTGCAAAACTCATTTATTCACCACCCCCCACCCACTTGAGAAAACAAACAAACTGATCAGTGCTGTGTAGGAGAGACAATATCTGTGCTGCAGGGAGCACCTTTACATTCAAGTATTATGTTCTAGCTCAGTCCTTCATAGACCATGTCCTCTGAACGAGGCCTCCATTGTGACACAGCTAATGTTTATGTGATTGTCTTAATGACAGACTGCACTTGCAGGAATGATCAGTGACAGACACTGCGATATTTACTGCTCCGAAAGTATTTGCAAAATCTGATAACACATAAAGTGAATTTGTTTGGGACATGCAGCCTAGCTAACACAAGTCTTCACAAATGGCTCCCACAGTATCCTTGATAAAACAGGTTAAGTATCAACATACAGATGCAGAGCTGGGATATAAAAACTGCTAAAAGCTGATGGTTTGCTAACAGACACGTTAATGTTTCCAGCTAGCTTGCGGAGTCTTGTCATGTAGTAAACAAGTGCCATCGCCAATGCTAACTGAAGGCTAGCAAACATAGCCTCCTTGGCGTGACATCAATGGACAAATACCTCCCCATAAGTCAGTTGGACGTGTACTTTATAACATAACAACACAAGCATCCTACAGCGCAGAACCCATATTTAGAAACGCATGCTAATGTTACTAGCTAGCTTGCGGATTCCGACATCTCCATGGCGATTAGCGGAGGTGATGAAACATCAACCGCTATGCCCCATGCTAGCTGTGAGCTAGCTTACTTGGCTTACTTGGTGGATGAAAGTGACATTAGCACCTGAAAACCTCTTTGGGGATAAAATATACTTGAACAACAAGACTGAACAACAGCTGTAAACAAAACAGTGTTAACATCAAGCTAACTCCCAGTTTTCAAAAACACAGATCAATCAACAGCATAGGAGCAAATTCCTTTTATTCCTCTTTTCCTTCGCTCTATTAGTTTGAAAAAAAAAAGCACAATCAGTGAAAGGAGAGTAAAAAAAAAAGATGTGGGACCAAATGTTGTAACACAGAGAGATAAAGGTCCGTGAAGAGCTAAAGTTGTGTGTCAGGAGGTTTTCATTGGATAATGGCGAGGTCAAAAGGAGAATAAAGTGTTGATGAGAAGACACGAAAAGACTCCACTGCCGATCAGAGCCATAATCACACTTTTCCAATTTCCTCTTTACATTAAGGCTACCGCCGCGCTATAGGTAAGAAGACCGCCTCAGTATTTAAGTGTTTGCGTGTGTGAGGGAGAGAGAGAGAGAGAGTGTGTGTGTCTGTGTGTGTGAGTTGGAAGGGCAGCTAGGCGTAAAATTGAGTCCAGATTCATTAGGTTCTGTGAGCTGAGCTGCAGTTGGTTTAAGTGATACATTTCCTCTGGAAGTGGAGGTGTGGAGGTGTGTGGGGAGGTGGGTGGGGGGTCAGTCGTACGTTACGGGTCTCTCTCCCTGTCTCACACCTGTGCACAGACACACGTATGCACGCACGCACACATACACACACACAAGTATCAGACAATTTAGAGGCCTTTTATTCTATTTTCTCCCTCCTCTGTCTCAGTGGTGAGTGACACTGTAAATCTGAGCCAATTTCCTCCTCTAATCATCATTAAAAAGCGCAAATTACTCCACTCTCCATTAAACACTCCCACATGCCTGCTGCTATTACTAGCTCCGGCAGCCTTTCCCATGCACGCCAGACTGAGGCTGGCTTCTGCGTCGTCGCTTTAAATGCTATTCTTACTTTATTCATGAGATAAGCACAGACACCGGCATATGTCAACAACAGAGGACAACACGCCGCACTGTGTTTCAGCAAAACAGCAGGACCGAACATTTCAATCTCACATCCTTCCCTCCGAGCGCAAGTATTTGTTGAATAAAGATTCTTTTAATGCAAAAGAGTCACGCACAGCAGATTGGGAATTCACGTGAGAGGGTGATTTTTTATAGAAAAGGATGAAAAAAAAAAAAAAAAACTTGCTCTAACAACCAGAGACACATGCATGTGAAATGACTTTGGTGGTAAGCTAATCTCTACGCCGCGGCTGACTTTACAGTGGCTCCTCATTCATAGGACTGTGAATTTATTCAGTGCATTAAAAACTTTATGTAGCATTGAGGTTTATGGAAAATGGTAAAAGTCTCACTGCTCATGTATGGGCCTGCTCTAAAAGGAAAGTGTGCAATGAAATGAGTCGTTTTAATGTGAGAACAGACACAGCCATATTAATTAACTGTGTAATCACTATTACCGGCTCAAAAATATCAGTTATATACTAATGTTGGAAGAATTTGAGCAAATTAGAAAAATAGATTTGACCATGATGATGTCACGTCTAACCTCTGACCTCAACTTTTCATGGACAGTTTACAGATGTGTTTTGACGGTGAATCACACTGCCACAGAACCGATGGAGTTGGTACAACAAGGGACAAGATGAGGGACAAGACCTGAATGCCATGTGGAGGTGGAGGTGTCGTTTCCTGTCTGAGGATGGAGCTCCTGACTGTGGGATGTGGTCTGGATGTGGACAGAAGGTCAGTGCTGAGGACGAAGCGGATGTGGTAAAACTAGTCATCCCAGAGAGAGGACCAGGTCTGGATGAGTGGTGGACATTCACAGTCCAGGATTTGTCCCATATTAAGTATAGACTCCATTACATGCATGTATATATATATCAAAAACAGGACCATTATCATATATATAACTTCTCTGAGCTGCCCAAACATGACCATACACGTGTTAATCAAGCTTTAGTTGCCATGAATGGATATTATAGGGAGGACAATGGATATACGTTGTCAGTCAGCTCTTTTCTCTACAGTCTTCAGTTCTCGCAACTTCTGCCTTTGTCTTGATGTTCAATACCAAACTGAACCAACTGGGTCAGACACTAGCAATAGCAGACAGGAATATAATCTGGGGCAAATTGTAATTTTCAGCTGTGACGGACTTCGCTCCTCATTTCTGAACTAGAAATTTGTGTGTAATGATGCACGAAAGTAAGAAGAATATGTCTTTACTGTGTTTGTGTGTTTCATTTAGCATGTGAGCTTCCTCACTGTGCTTTGTGTCTGCAGTCTTCAGGTGTGGACCATCTTGTCATGTGTAAAGTCATTGGACTTTGATAACAAATACTTAAAAAAAAAAAAAAAATCTGTGCCAGTTTAGCAGGATAAACAACATAAAGAGATAAACGCAGCCTGGCTTCACTGGATAAAAATTGAAAGACTTCACCTCTCTGCAAATAATTTCCTCACAACTTCGGGATGTGTCAGTAGCTGGCGGGCGTGGTTTTAGGGCTGGCCTGCAGGACAGGATGATGGGATTTCGTTATTGAAATTTGTACGTGTGACAGTCTTATTTCTTGCCCCTGGTCTGAGTTCAGCGCAGCAATATTCTCACCCTAGGAATTCATTTTTAGCCCCAGTATTTTATTGGTGATCTCAGACTGAAATATTAACATCCTAGCAGGGTGGAGTGTGAGCACTAATAAAGAAGACACCAGAGCAGAGTGCCTGTCTGCTCGCTGTACTGGGCTGCAACAGCTAAGAAATAACATGTTGAAGGTTTTTGCAAAATGGTTTCTGTGGTCATGCTCCTTTGCCTCTTGCAGTCTGAATATTTATGGTTTGCATCATTTGCTGCAGAGCTAATTAACAATTTGACGCATCTCTCTTTATGCATTTTAACTTAAAAGTGTGAAAAATGAAAATGTAAATTATTTTGTTTCTGTTTGTTTATGAAAAAGCAGATACGGAAAAAAAAAACTTGCGTTTTGAGTAAGTGTAAAAATGTATTGGATAAATATAAAAATACAGACTGAGGTGACAACTGTGCACTTAGCTTAATGTGTTTATCCTTCTTTTTAGTACAAGTGTGTAAATCTATGGATATCTTCAAAACAGATGGAGAACTGACTTGTACTGAGGCTCAAAGGTGTTAAACACACACCTCCACTCTCGCTCCCTGACACATTAACTCCTTAAGGGAAAGTCGTAAAGAAGCATTTAACTCGTAACGGGGAGAAACCCTGGTGAGCAGAGCGCAGCTGTGCCGTCATTAGCCTGCGTTTGTTTTCACAGTTTGTTTGTTTATTGGTGTATTTTTGCACCTGCGGCCGACATGCAGGGTCGTGAGAAAGGCTGGGGGGGGGGGGGGGGGGACGGTCAATTCAACAAACTCTCAGGAGAACAGAGGCTCTTGATGGACGGCTAAGACGTGTCAAAGTCACAGGGGTCACGTGACTGGGTTAGCAAGCTAACACTCCAGCTAGGAGGCTAAAACCTGCTAGCGTGTTCATTGCTGGTTCCAGTAGTTGTTTTGAGACATTTCACTTCCAGCCACAGATGTTAACCTCATTATGGGACATAGGACAATAAACAGATGTGCAAAATTTCACAGTGGTAAGAAGCTAGCAAGTCCCATAGGAAGCTAATCTGCTAGCATGTTCACTGCTAGCTCTGTATGTTTGTCAACGCATACACTAAAGTTTATGGTATACAATAGCTGTTAGAGACTTTTTCCACTCAACTTTTCCTTCCCCTGGTCCATGTCACCAGCATGACTGCAAATATCTATCTATTGAGAAATGTTGGCCTTATGTGGTTTGTCTTTAAATGATAAGTCTGCATTGATCACAGTGATGCCTGCTTTCTCAGGAGCTGCTGAAGCCGTTAAAACCATCACATTGTGTCATTCAGACTTTTATGTAAATTTTTATTCGGACGCCAGTGGAGATATGGAAAGAGCTTGAAGTGCACGAGCAATATTTGGCATCTGACACACGAGGCTACGCAGACCTGGAAGTTACACATATAATGACTGAAACCCTTCAGCTCCTGTTAAGGAGTGTGGTTATCTCATCATCTCAGGCCTCAGTGCAGCCAGACACACTAAAACATCTTAAATCACCAAACCACCATAATAAAATGTTGTGATCTTGCGATTTGCTCTGGAAAGTTTTACAGTACAACTGTGTGATGAACTCACTTCTTCGCTGATATAACCACTGAGGTGAAATCTACCAGCCCACGCCTTCACCATCATGTGACGTCGTGTGCTGCAGGTGGTTCTGGTCCCTAAAGAAACTCCCATCGTGAACCAGCACCACTGTGTTGGAGTGAGTGTTTGTGCATGTTTGTGCAACACCAGTCGAGTCGAGAGGGAAGATTAAGAAGTTCTAATCTCCTCCAGGATAGTGGCAAAACCCAGTGTGTGTGTGTGTGTGTGTGTGTGTGTGTCTTGTACATGCAATGATAACAGCTACTACTAGATAAGCAGGAGCTGGTCCCTCTGGTTTGTCAAGATGGACTGTGTTAACACACTGTTGTGGCTCACTTTAGTCTGTCTGTCTGTGTGTGTGTGTGTGTGTGTGTGTGAGTACTACAGCAAACTGTGGGTGCACAACAGCCAGAGTTCAACGTCTGAAGCTCAGAACCGCAGGCTGACGACGTGACAGACGCAACACGACACACACAACATTAAGTGATGTGAGATGAATGACTTGTTTCTCCCACCTCCTTCCACCGTCTCACTCTTTACATCCCCTCCCTCCTCGTCCTGTAATCACTCCCCTCTGAATCCTCTGTATATAATTCAGTAGCAATTCTGTTCCTCTATTCCCCCCTCCCCCCCTCTTCTCCTACCTCTCCTCCCTCTCCTCCCTCCTCAGTCCTCACGGGGAGACACAATGAGATATGACATTTCATTTGAGTTTCTCGCCATCCAGCGCCCTCGCTCCGAGAAATAAATAAATATTTCATTAGCAGGCTGAGAGGCAGACGAAATAAAGACACACATGCGCACACACACACACACACACACACACATGCAGACACACACTCAGGCCACACAGGAACACACACAAACATGCACACTGCAGAGGCGAAGGCAAAAGCAATATAAACGCATTTACACATTCATGCTCACATACAGGCCTCAGTCATTACACAATGTGTCCTCAACACACACACACACACACACACACACAGATACACATGTGTTTTCGATCCATGTAGGACTGGTGCAAACACACGTATGTAGACTGATAATACAATCTCAGGCCTGGAAATAGACAAGATAGATAAGTAATGAAGATAATGTATCTCCCTCTGTACCGCCTATCATCCCGCCTCTCTCGTTAGACTTCTTATCATCCCCCCCCCCCCCCCCCCCCCCCTCCTCCCCCCTACCTCGCTCACTCACTTCCTCTCTCAATCTCTCTCAGGTCTTACCTAGAGACTCCCGGCTTTATTGTCTTAATTAAAACAGAGCCTGTTTAATTATTTTAATCCACACTACTGCACAACAGGGACTCCTGAGGAGAGGGAGAGAGGCAGTGGGGGTAGGTGGGTAGTTGTGGATGTGTGTGCATGTGTGTGCATGTGTGTGTGTGTGGTGGGGGGGTACGGTAGCCCTGACATTTCAAATTAAGCTCTTCAAGTTCAAAAGCAAGAGTTCTTATCGCTTTTCCTCTCATTCATTTTCCATTTCTGCCCTCCTCTCCCTCCATCTCTCCATGTGACTGGCCTCCTTCTCACTGATCTCCTTGTCCGTGCACCACTCTCCATCCTCTTCCTCCTTCTTTCCCTCTCTGTCTCTGTCTCTCTCTCTCTCTCTCCTCGCCTCCACTCATTTCTTTCTTCCTCCTCCTGCCTCTCCTCCTCCTCCTCCTCCTCCTCACTACCTTTGAGAGATTAGCAGTTTGAAGAACAGCCCTGTTGAGAGTCTTTTTCAAGTCCGGGACATCAAAAGAATCTGTGATTATTACAATACCACATAGAGTCAAGTGTGCGTCTATAAAAAAAAAAAGAAAAAAAAAGCTTTTCTTATCTTAATACACACCCACATGCATACAGATACCCTCACACACCAAACTATAATTCACACTTGAGGGTGCAATCACACCAAACATGTTGTGGGTGGTTTATTATTCCAGCTTCGGAGTGTTTACGTCTCAAACTTTGGGTTCGTTTGGACCGGTGAGAACAACGCAGCATGACACTCGGGGTCAAAAAGTCAGATTTCCAAAAATAATTCAGGCTTTTTCAGGCTGGATTATAACAGCTAAGAAAACTCTGTCTGTGATTAATGACTTTCTGCATCAAGATACTAGCTGAGAGAAGGCGCCTATAAAAACCAGCTGTTGTGTTGCCTTTGTTCGCACTGTCAGACGACTGTGATGTGGTCCAGGGCTGTTGGCCTTAATTAGCGAGTAGCATAATGAGCTGCAAGTATCAGCACTCAGTTGTGGAGTTGTTTGATGAAAAGAAAACTGTGCAGTGTGGTAAGTGGTGTATAGAGTTGGTGTTTATCTGCTGAGACCAAGTGGAGTATCTGTCTGTCTGTCTAACAGTCTGTCCGTTCAACTCCAATGTGCAGATTTTATAAGCTGTGTCCCAATTCAGAGGCTGTATCCTGCGGAGGACCCAGCCTACGCTGCATATGGAGGCTACAGCTTCAGTGGCGCCTCTAACGGCCGCGTCAACCATCGTATGGGACGGTCTAGCCTTAGGAGCATTTCTTGATTGCATCCGAGCACAATCAACCACCTAAGGTCAAACATCTGAAACATTTTACACTTCCAATGGCTCCTCAGCGTCCTCACCTCGGGCTGCTGCTGAGTGGGCGACCAAGCTGGGCCGCAGGGCGGGGCTACCATGGCACAGAGGCACCTAGACATTCCGATAGCTAGCATGCTAGGTGGCTAATATTGGAGGCCACAAAGGATAGGTGTGGTGTATCCTCCTATAACAGGCAAGAGAAGGCTGGATGTGGAGGAGCCTTGGATTTGGGACAGGCCTTGTCGCGACAATGTGATGCAGGATGTGATGCAGGATGCAGCCCCCGAAGTGAGACACAGCTGTAGTGTTGCACAAAAAGAGAGAAGCAGAGTGTCAGCCGTTTTTTTATTGTTGTGGTTTAAGAAACTTAAGTAAAATCTAAAACTACAACAACCTGATGTTATGCCACCGTGTATTCCTACAGGAAACAGTCTTATGCTCATATACTCACACCTCTGGGCAGCTGTGGCTCAGGAGGCACAGTGGGTCATCCAATAATAATAATAATCAACCACTAAAAGGTCGGTGGGTCAGTGCGTTGATCCCCGGCTCCGTCAGTCCTCATGTCAGAGTGTCCCTGGGTAAGATACTGAGCCCCCTGAAATTGCCGGCGATGGCAGCTCCATCAGTGTATGAGTGTGAGTTAATGACCGCGGCACACGCTGTAAAAGCACTTTGAGTGGTCAATACAAGTAGAAGCTCAGTCCATTTACACCGAAGTCCAACGGTGACAAGTGCCAGAGCCAACTGTGTGTCCGACCTCAACCAGTTTTAAGAATCGATACTTGGTGTCACGTTGTTAAAAAAAAGGAACACGCTTCACTGGTTTGACTGGTCAATACTGGTGTCAAACCACTCACTTTGCTTTTAATCAGATGAGTGCAGGCTTTGGTTTGAGTCCATGAGGTTAAGAAACTACACTGAACATATTCTGTGCTGTTTAATATAGTGGACTTCACGAAGCTGACGAGACAGCAATCCATGGAGCGGTGGATAACGTTAATTATCATATACGTGTTAGGATGTGACTGTTTGTGTAGTCTTACCTGTCATAAACAAGAGATTATGGGATACAGGGCGCGTCTGTGTCACGGTGCTGCCGAGACGAGATCTGGGACACCGGGTCGGAGGCTCTGATCTTGCAAGGTTGGTTTTCGGTCAAGAGGCGCCAGGTGGAAGGCGGAGAGCCTCCGTTCTCCCTGTAACAAGTTACAAGTCATTTAACCATCATAACGACTCCGAAGGTGTTTAATTAAGGTAAAAATCTCACATAGTGTCCTTTTAGTGACATGTCTTGCACTGTCATGTCGAGTTGAGCTACTGCAGCCAATAAATATCTAGCTATTTGATAAGGAACACACTGAACTGTTTGTCTCATTGAAAAGTTAAATAAAGGACATGGGGAGGACGAGCATTCGTCTTTAATCGACCCAAACACAGACACACAACAAGCTTTTCCTTTACAGCTCTGACTAGAAATAAGTGTATATGTGCAACAAAGAGGTTTTGTAGAGCTGCAGACAAACAGAGGATATACAAGTGTCAGTCTCCATCAGAGAGAGTGGGCCACAGTCGGAGGAGGTGTGGTCCCTGTGGACCGACGGAGGGAGAGGGAGGGAGAGAGAGAGGGAGGGAGGGAGGGAGAGGGCAGAGGAGGACCAGAGGCAGATAGGAAACGGTGAGGACGGAGGGGGCAGGAGCAGCGGAGGGGATACATTACATAATTTGTGTTCCCTGTTCTGTCTTTCGTTCTGTATTCTGTCTGATTTCTCTGACCTTGATGCAGCTGCAGCTCCGCCTGCTCCTGTTGAACTCTGGGTAATGAAGCCAGCGTCTGCAAATAGAGAAATAAACACCTGGCTCCCTGGGAATGGTAATAAGCTCTCCCTCCCTCTCTCTCTCTCTCTCTCTGTATCTCTATCTCTGCTCCATGCCCATTCACATTTCCTCTGTCCTCCTCCCTTTGTCATCCTCTATCTCGCTCACTCACTTTCCTCATCCCCCCCTCCTCCCCCCTTCTCTATCTGTTTCAGCGGGGAGTCTAAACTCCCCAGATTTCCAGTTTACCTTCTGATTAAGGAGGGAGTTGAGCGTTTCTATTCTCTCTGTCTCCCTCCTCCGTTCCATCCCTCATTCATGTGCTGCCACGGTAACTAGCCTATTATCTGACAGTTCCACTCCACTGACCTGCCCAATAACAGCTTTCACATCCCTATAAATGCCCCGAGAGAGCAAGAGAAAGAGAAAGACAGTGAAGAAGAAGTGGGGAGGGGGGTGGGGAGGGGAAGGAGGAAGTGTGTGTGTGTGTGTGTGTGTGTGTGTGTGTGTATGACTGGACGTGCACGTGTGCATGTGCATCAACGTATAAACCCTGGAGATTGCGGCGTGTTATAAACATTTACGCCAGGCTAACAGATCATCTCCGAGATCTGGGATTGGTCTGACTCCCCGTGTCCCCCGGGCGAATTGAAAGCCAAAGATTAGCGAGATGATAGCTTTTCAGATTGGCAAGGAAACACAGAAATGAGTTTCACCGGGGCGAGTTTACGGAGGTTAGACCGGAGCAGTTAAACGGGCAGATAAATTGATGGTTCTCTCGCCGTCTCTCCACCGGTATAGTTGCTAAATCTATTAACCATCAACGACCCGCACCGGCTGCGAGAGGAAAAGAGACAACGGCTGAGGACGAGGGGAGCAGGGGACGACAGGAGGAGAGGTACAAAATGTTAGAGGAGAGCCGAGGAGGGCGAGAAGAGGAAGAGAGGCCTTTGTTATTAAAACACACTGACAAGATGTCTTGCATTTACAACAACCTGCAGCCCAAAGGTTGTGGTCATGTGACAGCCCATGTGACAGGCCCTAAACCAGACTAACCAACCTTCACACGCACCTTCATCGTGTCTGTGTTTCTGTCACGTCACATAATTTTCCATCAAATACATAAAAAACAACTCGTATTAAAACAACTCTGGTGTTTTATTCAGGCCGGTGTCAGCCAATCAGAGGAGAGGAGGCTCTGAGCCTCTCTTCTGATTGGCTGAGTGATCAATGAAAACATATGGCAGATTTCAAGTAAAACCAAGTCCTGCAGAGTTAGATGGTGGGTCCGAGGTGGGCGGGGCTTGGTGACTGCGTTGTTATGACATCACAAGGTTACAGAAGTCCTGATGGCTCGTTTTAAGGCCCAGTTTCTGAGGCTGTGGACGAAGCAGAACTGAGACCTGATTTATAATCACACACGACAGGGAAATGTCACTTTATACAACATGGGACCTTTAATGTTTGGGCTGCCAGTGTCACCGTAAACCAACGTATGGCACAAATCGAATTTCAGCGGGACAACACGCTTTCTTTCCTTTCGTACCGAACAGTATAGCTGAGAGTTTCCAGCCCGAATGAAAGCAGAAGCCTGACTGACGTTACCTCAGAGACACATCGTTAGCGCGGCTGCAAATGTTTTGATAGAACAAATAACTACATTCATAAACCTCATTTGAACTGTCACCGACTTCGAGACCAGTTTTATAAATATCACACTTTCTTAGGTTTGCAGAAAACATGCGATCCAAAAATACAACTTCGGCACAAACTTGTGCTCCATGGTGTGTAAAATTCAATTCATTAAAAGTTTAGGGGGGAAAAAGCCATTTCATGAATCTACGGTTGCACACCAAAGGAACGCACACTTTTCACTACAGCGCACAACTGCACACACATGTGTACACACACACACACACACACACACACACACACAGAGCTAATCCTTCTTGGAGAATTAACTGCATCACAAGTCCTGGTCACATTAGAAAGTTGATAAATTACATTTGATAAAAGTCTCTTCAATAGACTGGGTCACTGCAGTGTGTATGTACGAGTGTGTGTCAGAGCGAGTGTGTGTGTGTGTGTGTGTGTGTGTAGAGTGCATCAAAGCCACAGAGTTGGAAGGGAAACACTTTAGAGGAGGAAATTAATGAGTCCATTTAGTAACGATTAAACAGAATGACAGTCAAACGACGATGACTCAGTTTTAATAAGAACCATCTCCCCTAATCCTCCAATCTGAACAAATCTGCTCCCCACACACACACACACACACACACACGCGGCCCGGTTCAAAGCTTCCCTGTAGCCTGTGTCAATAACATGATACGGTGCTGACGGCAGCTCAGAGGTCAAACTGTGTCTCGTGTGACATAAATATTCAAATAAAGTTACTGCGAACAGAAAAACCATTAGATTTTTAAACATGGCCGCCGCTTCATCTTCTCTTTCACAACGCAAGTAGGCCAGTGCTGCGTCCTCATCAGTTATAATACACTATGAAACAGCCTAATGACACTAAACCTGAGCTGCTGCCCAGTTTACAAGGAAATCAAAGCAAAGCATTTCTCATTTTATATTTGTTGATTAATTAATCAATAATTACCAGGGCTACTCTGTCACAGTTAGTATTGCACTTTCACAAAACTGTGAAACTGAGAAGAAGACGTTGAATAAAAGAATGAAAACTGGTGCAACACAGACTAAAACATGCTGGATGTGTTTATTTGTAAATGGATCATGTGCGATGTTAAAGCGGAGGTGCCGCCTTGTGACGCGCGGTGTTAGATCATAAACACAGGCTCGATATAAAAGATATTCAAATCAATATTTGTGCTGCTCAAGTTTGGAAAGTGATCAATTCAGTTCGAGTGAATCAGGTTGTTACCAGACGACCAAACACATCTGGGCTTCTGATCTGTGTGCAGATGTGCGGCCACCTGAACACATGGTAGGTTAAAGTCGAACAGTCTCTAAAACTTGAAAACAAAGAACCAACTTGAAAATGTACGACAGGAGAAGAAACACACACACACACACACACACACACACACACACACACGATGTTGTAATGTTACAACATCACATTTTTACTTGACTGTTTCCGTCGCTCGTCGTTCCTGGAGGAATGATAATTTCCTCCAGGACTACTGTTGCTTCAAAGCTGGGAACAGAGAGAGAGGTCCGAGTTAAAGTGTGTGTGTGTGTGTGTGTGTGTGTGTGTGTGTGTGTGGACAGAGAGGAAGAGCAGGAGAGCAGAGAGCACGATGTCTGGGATGTTTTTGAGACGCTCTGAGATGAAAAAGGTGAGAAGGGCCACAGGAATGGTTTCCCATGATCCCGCTTGACCTGACCTGGGCCGGGCTAGACTCGGGTGGTGGTGGTGGTGGCTCCCTGAGTGTGTGTGTGTGTGTGTGAGAGAGAGAGCTGGGGGTGTTAGTTTCTGGTGTGGCTCACTGCTGTAAACAGTGTCTCTAATGGGCACAGATCTGGATCCACCTTAAAAACCAGTCGTCTTCTCTGAAACACAGACTCTGTGTCTCCAGGAAACTTTCCTGGAATCAGCTGTTCAGTGATCAATCTGATCTTTCCAAGGGTAAAGGTTAACCCCTGCCTTTTAGGGAATCAAGTAATCAATCAATATATAATCACGTCATGTTTATCATCATCGTGTGCCAGAGACAAAAAGCCGGAGCAGTTTGATCCCAGATCTGATCTGTGACTGTGCATGTGAGTGACGATCGCTCAGCGAGCGTAGCAAACCCTGAACCAATCACATATCAATTTCATCAGGGGAGTTCCCAGCATCCTTCGCTCTAATTGGCTAACATGTAATTCCCGTCCCCTGCAGACGTCTGTCTTCTATTCCTCCGTCACTCTCGTTATCTCTTCTTCTTCTTCTTCTGCTGCGTCACTAACAGTGCCAGGGTCGTTCACACTCTTCTCCACTTATCTTCTTTCTTTTTAAATTGAGTTATTCCTTCATTTCATTCACGTCTCTCTTCTCTCCTCCCCTCCACATTTCCCTCTATAAATGAAAAACATGGCACCCAATGTTTTTCATCTTTTCTCTTCACTTTCCACATGCTGATCTATTCTCACCCTCCTCACCTTTCCTTCTCCCCCGTTTCTTCTTCCCCTTATATATATATATATATATATATATATATATATATTTTACCCCTCTCCATCTTTTCCCCTCTTTCTCTCTCCCTCTCTCTTCACTGGGAGTCATTGAGTGTGTAATCGCTTGGTTACGGTGTGTCAGTCTGCGTCTGAACCCACCATCTGTCCTCTGGGCTTCCGTCTGGGACTGCAGACACACACACACACGGCAAATATACAGACTCACACGGTTGAGCCAAGCTCATTCACACCACAATATGATGACAGCTGTATCACCCACCTATTGACATGAGCTGTCAGAGGGGCAGTGACTAACATAACACATTATGACATATCCCACACACCCGGACACACCCAGGTGGTGACTACACCGCACATTCATCGTTACAGGTTCTAACTGTTCTGCCGTTAAGGCCCAACCTCCTTTGATCCAAACAGTATCGGACACGTAAGACTCAAACATGGCGATAAAGTCGGACTGAAAACTGTAACCACATGAGAATAATGACGTTTTATTCCCTGCACAAACGCAGAAGAGGCACGATACCGTTACACTGTCCAAATGATAGTTTCCCATCCATTGTACTCGCTCATTTTCCCAGTAAAAAGAAGGATTTTCATACTGAAAAACAAGAGGCTGAGGCCTGTTCATGGTTTCCACCTTCCCTCAGACTCAAGCTGCTACCACCCACACGTGCATGAGCAAACTCGCGGCCTTACGGACAACATGGAAATGATTATTAAACAAAACAAAACAAAAAAAAAGGTGACTGTGTGAAACTGTACAAGGCCCAAGATGCATTATACAATGTGTTTAGTTCCCTATTGATTAAGCTGGAAGCTTAAGATCTTATACCTCCATAATCCAAATAGTGACCTCATCCTGTACACGTGCAATAAAACGCTGCTCATGTGCAATAATAAGACTGCCTCCTACATACAGGTTTTACACTATGCGTTTTGATTTTACATAATGTCATGTGTCCACTGTGGTTCATGTTACTGGTAGGTTTACTGTGCGCAGCACTGGAGACTCGCAGCTTCACTGTGAACGTATGCGCAGACCGTAAAGGCACTGACCTGAAGGTTTTGTTTCTTAACGGCCAGTATGAACAGGAGAAATGATTACAGCAAGCACAGCCTGCTTTAATGTCCAACTATACTCCTCACTATTGTTTAAAGACAAACTTGAACCAGTCTGTTAAAGCCCGGCCACATCAGACAAAAGAGCAGGACAAAGTTAATCTGCAAAAGAGCTAGCCAAATAAGCTAGCTACTAGCTAGCTCCAGTACATTAAACTAACCAAACTAGCTAGCACTGACAATGAAGACACTGAAGGGTGTTTCTTAACAGCCAGTAGACTGAGATAGAGTAAATAAAGTAGTCAAATGAGAAAACAAACAAACAGGCCAAGTCACATCAGACAAAATGTTACCTAGCTAGCCACAGAAGTGCAACAAGCTAGCTAGTTTACCATTTCACAGTGACCTAGCTAGCTAGCTAACTGGACGACAAGTCAACAGGGCCACAGTAGTAGTCTCAAAGGTCAACCCTATCAAATTAATGCAAACCATTTGTGTTTATTTCCTCCAGCAGTGTTTAGCTTCCTTTCACAAAAGTCATAACCTTGGAGCGAGATATTGTGCAACATGGGAGAAGTTGTCGGTGGTTGAACATGGAGTCATGTAAGTCAAGTCAAAATATGTCAAAGGAGGCCTCGAGTTGGATTCAAACCCTGTACAACAGGAAACAGCTCTGGGTCTTAGACCCTTGAATCAAAAACAGTCCCAAAAACTGGAGGGAGACGTGAAGAAATCACGAAGAAATCAAGTGCTAACACCATTAAACATCTGTGCTTTGTCTGTTTGTTACTCACTTTGCTTTCTGGTTCGGGCCAAACATTGTGCAGGGGATCATTATTCATACTTCCTGGTTGTACCATGTCTGAATAGTGGGGGGGGGGGTCTGTCATGGCATGGTGTCTTCATGAAGCTGGTGGTCACAGATTTTTTTTTTTTTTTTTTTAATTTGTGATTTAAAGGACATTACAGATGTTTATTTGTTAAGGCAAATTAACAAAAAAGTAATTTATATGGATTTGACTGACATTTATCTTTCATCATTTCACACGCAGCATCTGATTGGACGATTGTGCCGCGCGCCGGGTCGTCCTCTGGTTCTGCTTCAAACCGGATCGGCACGATTCGCTGCTCTGGACGTGTTGTCAAACTCACTCCCAACCCCACAGGTTCTCCACGGAGTGAAAATCACAGAAGGTTTTTAATAAAACTTGGGTCCTAAATGGGCCGTGAAGCCGCTGCATCTTAATCTACGGAGCAGAGCTGCTTTTTAAGTGTTTTGCGTTTAAGGCCAAGTCAAGACGAGTCCATAGTAACACTGGAGGAAGAGGAGCGGGAAAAAGTCAAAGTGGCAGAGAAGTGAAAGTGGAAACATTAGAGGGTACAGTTTGACTCCAGTAAGGTTCACCCGGTCGGCTAAACACCCCTGAGAATCACAGAGACGGATGAGCTGAGGCTGCAGAGGTGAAAGTTAAACCCTGGTCACAGCACACGTCCTCCTCTACAACCTGCAGCCGCTGACTCCCTCCCGTTCACCTGGTGAGAAATTACCTGCAGACAGATTAATGCACAGAAAACCCAGCAGACACCATCTCACTGCATGTAATGCATGAGATTAGAGGAGACAGCAGTTGTGCTCCAGTGGACAATCAGTGATTGTCTTTGCTGCGACGACTATTAACCTCTGTGTGTGTGTGTGTGTGTGTGTGTGTGTGGATGTCAGAAGAAAGAAGTAGGGCATCGCTGCTGTTTCAACAAAAGTGAAAGTACAAAAGAGAAGAAAAGGCAACAAGAGAAAACACACAAAAAAAACATGTCGTCTGCACGGCGAGGCAGACCGCGAATATGTGCATAGCAAACCAATTATACCTCATCACAGCTGCACGGGAGTAAAAAGGCATCAGTGCATGAAATAGTCTATTATGATAAGAATTAAAATAGTCTATCAAGAGATCAGATCTAAAATAGCGCGGTGCGATAAGAACTAAACAGGCAGAATGTGAATGCGGTACACAATCGCAGCCCCCCGATTCGTGCCCCAGGTTTCGCATCAGTGGAAGACGCCTGCCAGCGAGTCCCATTTAAAACAGTTAAAACGCAGCTTTGATCACATTAGCTGAGAAGAAAGGCACAACTTTTACTGTGGAGTTAGTTTGCGCTACTTTGACTTCAGCACACTGAGAGGAGGAGGAGGAGGAGGAGGAGGAGGAAGGGCAGAGAGATTGTCCCAGTAACAACACACAGAAGAAGTTGGTCATAGCTGGTCTATGTCACACCTATCGATATCTATATCTATATCAATATCTGCCGGTCAAAAGTTTGGGCACATCTTTTCATTCAATGGTTTTTCTTGACATTGAAGATTCATACTGAAAATCAATCTACAAATTGATCACTTTGCTCGGCTGTGAACAAACACAGGTCCTTTCAGACTGAGTGAAGACCAGTGATGAGGTTTCTCTGCAGAGGCTGACAGAGAGACATGGAGAGGAGCAATGGATGCTGGGTAATTTACACCGACATCGTATCTCTGTTATACTGAAAATTGTGTGCGAGACACATTAGATATGTGTGTGTGAGAGAGTGCCAGTGTGTGTGTGTGTGTGTGTGTGTGATAGATGGCCTCTCTAGCTCTGACAGATGCTGTAGAATCACTCAGCCACGCCAGCCCGGCTGGTTACCGGGGGCAACCCTGTAAATCTGACATTATGGGCTGTTGACAGGAGAAATGGTTGTTATCATAACCCACAGTGAGTTACAGGAAACACACACATCTCTCAGGTTTGCTGTGTGACAGGAATATAGCTTTACACACACACACACACACACACACACACACACACACACACACCCTGAAAGAGTATGAATGAGCTATTTGAAGATAATTTGGATTTACAGCTCAGCGGTAGATGAAGGTATGGGAAGTGTGTGATGTAACGGTGTGTGTGTCGTTGCATGTGTGTTTTGGGTGTCGGAGGGAACAATGACTATATGTTTTATATCTCAGCAAGAGGGATGTGATAGAGTGAAGTGATGAGTGTGGGAAACCTCGCGATGAGCAGGTCACAGGAAATAAGATATCTTACCTGTCCCCCTCTAATCCGCACCATGAATGATCTATACACACTCTGTCTCTCTCTCTCACACACACACACCGTCCACACACAGAATATTCTACGATATTCTTCGTCTCTCTCGGTTTGTCCGTCTCTTTTTCTCCTCCGTCTGTCGCTCCCTCTCTCCCTCTCTCCCTCTCTCTCTCTCTCCGTCTGGGTGTTCCAGTAGTAATGGTGTGTGCTGTGGGAGCAGCAGGAATGGCCATTACCATCCATGGATCACTGGCAGAGGCCTGCACACTGTGGACTCGGTGAGAGAGGGAGAGGGAGAGGGGGGGAGGTCAAAAAGGTGCCAGGGAGAGAGCGAGAAAGAGAGAAAGAGGGAAGAGAAGAAAAAGAAAAACCAAAAGAGAAAAGAAAAATGGCAGCAGGAGCGCCGGGATATTATTTCATGCAGTTATTATAATGAAGTCATTCCACAGCATTTGTGATGATGGAGGATTTCTAAGTAGTGGCTACGTTAAACCGCTTGATGGATTTGATGCAAATATAATCACACACACACACACACTCACACACACACATAGACACACACACTGTACAGTACTGGCTGCATTTTTCCAGCCGTGACAGGATTTGGATGGAAATGTGTCCAAGCATGCCTCAAACCCACAGAATTATGGGTACTAAAATAAGGAAAGAATCATGAATGAGGCTTTATTTCATTCGGGAATTCAACTTCAGACGTAACGTTTCATATTTTATCTGCTCAGGTTCTGACGGTGGAGACGAACACCACGGACCGAGGAGACGTTTCCAACGGCAGAGCTGACGTCTTATTACCGAGGAAGTCATTGATAAAAAAAATAATAATAATAAGAGGCCAGAGGATTTTCACAATAAACCTGTAGTGAGAGGTGAAGCGTTGGTGAATGTGATGCACGTGGACGTCACACTGGATGTTGATCCGTTTGACGAGTTCGTTTGACTATTGTAACATTTTAACCAAAGTCACAACGGTTCGGTCTTTCTTTGACCTTAGATGTACATTCAGCCCTGCATTTAAACAATGGGTGTGTATCTTCAAGTACCAAAGTGACTCTGAGACGTCTGCATCATCATCATCATCATCATCATTGTCGTCCCGTCGATCCCAGTGATTTTAGTCAGTCACTACATTTACATGCACCTATGGCAACCAGCCTGTTAGTACTGGACCTTTCCCTGGTTGACTTACAATGTCAAAGACCGAACAAATGTCAAACACATCAGCTGTAAACTGCCTTCAGAGTGAACTTTATAACTCTGTGTATTTCGAACCTGCTGTTCGTTACTTTTTGTCACCAGCTTCTTCTTCCTCTTCCTCTGTCATGAATTTTGTTTGACTTCCAAGTCGAGGCCGGGGGCAGGAACTGTGGACCATGTGCCGGGTGCACGTTATCTGGGTGTGAGAAGTTCATTTTGGCACAGTTTCAGTCACGATGTCATGTAAATGCAGGTCTCCACCCATTATTTTCAACTCTTACACTGCTCATCCCTGTAGGCTCGGGCAATTTAGAGCGGCCAATCAACCTACTGCGCATGTTTTTGGACGGAGGGAGGAAGTGAGAGAAAACCTGCACAGACACAGGGAGATCATCCACCCAGAACCGCCCCTGGTCCGGGAATCGAACCTTATCCCTGGTCTCCAGTCTCTGAGCACAATCCATTCATTTAGCAAATTTAAAATGATAAAACTAGTTTTAGAAACATCTCTCCACTTGTTCAGTCTTCACAAAGCAACGTTTGAATAGCACTGTTTCTGTGTCCAAACTGTGATCTCGACTTTCAAACATGCCGCAGTGCTGCGTCCTTCGCTGTTTTAACAAAGTCAAAGTCATGATGGAGGACGATATTCACCTGCCAAAAGTTGCTACGGCTAATCAGACATTTATTAACCGTTAATAAAGTTATTAATTACCACTTCTCATGACTCATCGCACAGCGATGCAGAAAGACACTCAACATCAACCTCCTCCTCCTCCTCCTTTGAACACCAGAGCTGTGATGAGAGGACAATTGTGCGACTGTCGTCGTCTGGGGGCCACAACAGTGCGGCAGGTTGTAGCGGCGCTGACCTTTCTGTTGTAACACCGCCGGCATAAAGGGAAGTGCTGCACAAAGAGCTCTATTAACAGAGAAACCAGATATAATGGGGAAACAAGATGGGCCTTTAATAGGGACAGGCAGGGCTGTCAGCATGCATAATGTAACAGTCGTGTTAAAACAACACTGGGCTCCATGTGCTTCCCTCCTTCAGACGCACACACACACACACACACACACACACAGAAACAAGCCTATAGAAGAGACCCAAGTTATTAATTCACACACTGGTCTTCATCTATGAAATATTCTCCATGCACGGCGCATATTTCTCTTGCAAGGATGGGAATCATTGTTGTGTGTAATTATGAAGACAATGTTCGGAGGGATTATCAAAGAAGTAAGGGGGGAAGATAAGAAAGCGGCAGATGAAGAGGGTGCAGGGACAAGAAGAAAGGGAAGTAGAGGGGGATAGAGAGAAATGGAGGAGGAGGCGGTGGTGGTGAGAATGAGGAGACGAGGACGGAGAGAGGAGGGGAAAGATTACCCTTTCTCTCTGTTTGTCTAGCTATCCTTCTCTCTCCCTTCTCTCTCCCTCTCTCTCTGTCTCTCCTCCCCCTTTCCCTCCTCCCTCGTTCCTTCTTTCTCTGTATTAGCATGATAAAGACGTGGTGGAATAGGGCAGCCAGCAGGTCTTTGGACATGGAGACAATGCTATCGGCAGAACAGGCGTCTACAGCGGGGGAAACAGGCGCCGAGGGACTACACGCCAACAACACACACACACACACATGCACACACGGGGCTGCACACATGAACGCACAACACAACACAACACATGTACTGTACCCACTGATACAAACAGAGAAACATGTAAACACACACACAGTGGATTACGGCGCCCAGGAGGATTGAAACAATACGAGGTAACATACAATCAAAGACACAGAGTCTCCAAACTGCTACACACACACACACACACACACACACACACACACACACAGATGTAAAAAAATAAAAAATAGTCGACACATGCAGCAGGAGTGTGTCTGCGATGTCACTGATGGAGACCAGACTGAAACACTGAGGGACTCCAGGTTGCTTTGGACCTTTGGAAACAACGACGTAGACACCCATGGACACTTATTGATCATTGATCGGATCTCGTCTGCATCAAATACCAGCAGTGAAAGCGTCGATTTATATGTAATTCATGTCTTTACTGTTCCTCATTCATAGTTTTGTCACAACCAACAAACTGCAGAGTAAAGAATCTGCTTCCTGTTTACACACCCAGTGTGTGTGTGATCGCTCAGATACGCGTGTGTTCTTCAGGTACGATCGTCAAGATGAAGATCGTTTTCGATCTGTGTGTCCCATTACTTCTAATGCATGCTGGGCCTGTCGGCGGGTCAGTGGGGGTCAGGGGTTATTTAAAAGAAAACTTGGTGGTGTGGAGCCTGGGCCTTGTCTGAAACCACCCGGAGCATTTCACAACACTTTCCACATCCACCCATTCACTCACATGTTCATGTATGAGGGCCCACCGATCAACCACCGATCAACCACCGATCAACCATCGATCAGCCATCAGGGATCATTTGGGGTTCAGTCTGAACTGTAGAGAGCAGGGCTCGAACCTCTGAACCAACCTGGCTGTAAAAACAAAACAAAACAAAGAGTAAGTCTGACGACGTTGTTGTAGGCCCCCCCCCCCCCCAAAAAAAAGAAAAACAAACAGAAACTCATAATTATTTTGATTATCGGCCTTATTTCAGTGTCAGTGTAGAAATCAGAGAATTAGAGAAAGTTTCAGTTTTAATATCTGAAAAATAAAGTATTTCATTTAACTTTTATTTCACCAACAATCTGAAACCAAACAGATTCAAACCTGCTGTTAATTATAACAAATACAAAGCTCATACATGAGAATCTGTAATCAACCAAATGATGATGGACGTGATGGAGCCGGTGCTGATGAGGCTCGTTCCTTAACTTCCCTCCTCTCTCTCTCTCTCTCTCTCTCTCTCTCTCTCTCTCTCTCTCTCTCTCTCTCTCTCTCTCTCTCTCTCTCTCTCATTATTATAAAATGTTATAAATATGAATAATTACGAAGATTTTTGCTGAAAATTTGTTTTCAGATCAATTTGAATCATTAACTGACTATTAGCACTGAAACAATCAATCAGTTGTGACTGAGATTATTTAACTTTCACGTTAAACTTTGTTCTGTTGAAACATTTTATTTTATTTTATTTATTTATTTATTTTTTTTACAGAACCAGTGTTTGTTTTCACGTTAAGTTTACTGGTGATGAATGAGTCTAAAATGATTGTGTGACCTCGGCTGATCCACTCGTGCACCAGTAACACTAATACGTCCACTCATATAACACACTATAACACAGTATTTTTATAGTGTTTCATTGCACCTGAAGGAGCTGGTTACTTATTGAATCCCAGCTGATCAACTGAACGGTTATTTTAAACTAATAATAACAATGATGTGTGATAATTAATGAAATGTTACTTGAATGTATTTGATTACTTTCAGTTACAGGATCCAGGATTACTTGGTCAATCGTCATAATAAAGGGCCTTTTTTTTGTCACAACAGGAAACGCACAGGTGGAACTAATGACACTAACAACGGCTCATTTCCATTTAAGTGTCTTAATAAGACGCGTTGAGCCGGTGTTCATAATTCATCTGAACCTGAATGGGAAGTAGCATAAATTAATATTATTAATTACACCTGTGTGTGTGTGTGTGTTTTCTCTCTGATGTGAGAGGTCGCCTGTGGAAAAAGAAATGAGCCTGTAATTAAAGAAAACCTCATTTAAGCAGAATGTTTTCTCTTCTTTTCTCTGAGGTCGTTTGACTTTTGCCCAAGAGGACGTCCAGAAAAAAAGCGAGGTTCAGATGATTCACGCTGAGAGAGGATGTTTTTATCACTTCTGTTGCATTTTATTAATGTTTTAACTGGTTCAGTGAAGTTTATCCTGTGTTCAGACGTGTTCTTTATAAAGTTTTTTACCAGCATATTGTGACAGTGACGATGGACAAATAATTGAAAAACTGTCTTTTCGTTGACACGTTTACTCAGTTTTTGGCTGAAGCTCATGATTATAAAAGTGTGAAAACACATCAGTGTGTACAAGAAACTTAGGAACGCATTGTGTGTGTGTGTGTGTGTGTATGTGTGTGTGTGTGTGTTGTATTTTTTCTGCTGTAGAAGATTATTAATGTGATGAATGTGACCTCCTCATCTTCTACTTCTTCATCTGTCTTTCTGTCTGTGTCATTCTGGGAACATCATTAACCAGCAGATTGTCAGGCCAATCACTGAGTTGCACAAACACACACACACACACACACACACATACACACAAACCTGTCCTCCACGGATGCTGCATCTCCACAGATCTGGAACGTTCTCCAGGTCAGACCCAGAGCCACGGGCCCTGTGGGACGGCTGGCCACCCCAGCAGAGGAGCTCCAAACCGGGGCTCAACTCTCGGCTCACCTCCCCTCATTTTCTGGAGGAAAGAAAACACACACATTCACACAAATACACACACTATGGGTCATGATAAGTATACACGTACACACACACACACACACACATACAGTCACACTCACATGCAGACACACATGTACACTGACTGTACCGTGTGTAAACATACTGTACGCACCAGCATGGATCACAGCCAGTTCATGAGCCTGTGACGACCGTCCAACCATAACACACACACGCACACACTCACAGAGGCCACACGCGACACACACGCACACTCACTTACTGTAAAAACATACAGAACTGTACAAACAGAGCGAACACATGAACGGGAACGAACGCAATGCACACGAGAAAATTCCATCTTATGGTTTCAAAGGCCCCATTCACTGATCGTCAGCAGTGACTTTCAGAGGCCAGAGGCTGTAAAAAAAAAAAAGTGACTTTTATGGTGAGAAGCAGTAACAGAAGCTGCGAAAAATGCGATTCAGATTTATAGCGTTTTGTTAACGGCTGAACTTGAGTATAATTTAATAAAAAGGCAGAGGATGCAGACCACCAGGCTCCAGCCAGAGCTGCAGAATGATAACATTTCTATAATTATAACTCCACAGTCGCAGGCAGCAGGCTAATAAAAGAGGAGAGAGAGATAAGATAAGGCCGGTGTGTTGTCTTATACCTGTCCACAACAACCATCCACAAATAATCAGCCTCATTCATTATCCCCATCACTTCTGCACAGCCACACAAATATCCTCTTCAGGGCCAGATAATGAAATAATCCTGCCTGCCACCAAATCAAAGCTGCGGCAGAAAAAAATGTCAAATACGAGCAACGGAGCAGAGAATAGTGAATGATATGGTCTCACTTCTCAAATTCACCGTTAGGAGAGATGAATGAGACCCCTCTGGTTACACTGTGTGAATACCTGCTGTTCACGTATCACGTACCTGCTCGGAAAAAGATGGTAAAGAAAACGTGTGAATCAGCACAAGAGGAACTGTTTTTTTTAAAAAAAATAAACTACAGATAACGGAGAAGAATTACCAATATCAACAACGTGACAGCTCTGGAAGTCAAGTCGCCGAGAACAAATGATTATTTACTTCAGATACGTCACTTTTGCCCCAAGATCCTTTTAACACGTTGGATTATTGGATATTTTTCTAACCAGAAGTCCACATCTTCTTCACTCATTCATCCGTCGTTAAAATCATGCAGCAGATTTTCCTAAAAAATGAGATGGAATACGTGCGTTGTTTATGGGATGAAACTGTGGGAAGATGCTAAAACTTGCAGAACCTTGTTCTTGCTTTTGAGTCTTGTGGCCTGTCTTATGTGTTCACCAGCATCACATCTCTTTGTCCCAGTCACTTACACATTTCAGTATTTCAACATTTATTTACAGTATTTTTAATCATTGGGCTGATTTTATTCCCTCACACACACACACACACACACACACAGAGTTTCATTTATCTTCTCGCGTGAGGCGATAATGTTTCACGTTGTGTACTTGATAACGTGACAATAGCTGTGACGTAACATTTCCATTTTCATCTTTCTGCAAAGATATATGACTTTTTATATCACAGTATACACACACACACACACACACACAATATAAGGGGATTATTAAAATCCAGTGCCTCATATTTCGCACATTTTGCATAGAAATCGTCTATTTATGTGGCGAAATCTCAGTGTCTTTGTAAAAGTGCAATCTCCACATCACATGCAGCACTGAGGAGAATTTTCTTAACTGATTTTTCCTCTTTTTCTATTTTTAGCTTTGATGAACAGTTTCCCTCTTGTTTATAGTGTTATATTGACCTGTCGTATTAAAGTTACGTTCAAGTCATGTTGAACTGAAATAATGTTTAATCCTGCTTGAATGTTGAGTTGGTGTTTGTTTGAAGGAAAAACTCAAAAACAAAAAAAGAGCTAAGACTGGAAGTGCAGCAATAAACCAGATAAGACAGTGGCTTATTTAAAAAAAAAAAGCCTCTTATTTTAAACACATTGAACAGATATTGTTTGATCAGTATTGATGCGTGGCTTCGTGTGAGTTTTGTGCTGCAGGATCGTTTCATCCTGCTCAGATTTTAATTTGGCATTTGTCAAAGAAAAAGAAAAAAAAAAAAAGCACATTTTGGAAATTACATAAAAATCTGTCAGTGTTTGTTTTCGGTTGATTAAAGTGGTCGTGTAATGAAGCTCTTCGTCAAAATATTCACATGTTTTGTGTTTTGTTTCACCAAGTTTCAGACGTATGCTTCAGTTTTCAAAACACAGCGGACGTGTGGTAATGACGAGCAGGAGTCGTATGTTTTTACAGCATTTTACTCAATAATTGGCTCCGTGTAAACTAACTACTGTTTGGTAACAAACTGAGATTGTTATAGAAAATTAAGAAAACCAATAAGTATCCATTTGCAGACTAATGTGAGGAAAGTCCAAGGCTCGCTTTCGTACATTAAAACAATTCATGAGAATCTGGAAAAATGGAAACTGCTTCAGTCTGGGACGTGACTTCAAAATCAACTCAAAACAGGGCTTTTATTTTGAAAGAGAAGACCAACTTTTAATTTTAAAAAAGTGAGAAAAAGCAGAACTCTGGTTGTTTTGGTGCATTATGGTATGTTAGGAGGTGTATACGTTTGTTAGATGTCGTATATTCACAATACTGCCTGAGAAACACAAAAGAGCAACGAAACGTGTGGATGTGTGTGTGTGTGTGTGTGTGTGTGTTGACATGTGTTGGATGGGGGGCACACACACCTGTCTGTTATTCAGTCACAGCTGCAGATAAACACAGACTTCCTAGAGGGCGGCGATGATGATTGACAGGCAGAGGATAGTGTCAGTCATCCTCCGCCGTCTCCGTTAGATGATGTCATTGTGCTGCCATGGCACCGTGCTGATGCAGCAGATACAGACACAATCAAAAAGGAGAAACAGCAGGAAACAGCAGCTACACAGCTTCACCAGAGAGCATGAATGTGTCCATCAGTGTGAATGCGACACACGTACGTGCACAGAAACAAACTGCATCCTAATACGAAACAAAGATTTGTTGCAGGTCAGCGATAAAAAAAAAATGTCACAGAGAAAAAAAACAAGACACCGCCGACAGAGCCTGAGGATCTGGGTTCAGCTCAGTTCAGCAGCTTTGTGACGCAGCAGTAAAGGTGGACACAGCTGGTGTCGCAAAGTCAAATACCACAGGCCAGACTGTGTCATTTCAGTTTGGCCTTTACGGTCCACAATGGCCATGAAGGCCTCCAAATGGAAATAACTATCTCGAGGCCTTTATCACACTCTCCTTTAAAAAAAAAAATAAAAAAAAAAAGTCTCCATTTTCTAATAATGGTTTAGAAATATTAGTCATTTTTTGTTTTGTACAATTTGTGTTCTAGCTGTTTAAGACTAACGTTTTCTCTGCCATTAGCGCTAGCTACATGTTTAGGCCGGACAGGAATCTTCAGTTAGGCATCTGTGGAATGCTAACCAGCTAACTGGCTAGCTGGTTAGCATGCTAACTTCTGTAGAAGAACAGATATGACAAACTGCAGTCAGCTGCAGTTAACCTCATCATCATCATCATCATCATCATCTCTAGTATAGCTAGAAATCCTACATTTCCCATGATGCAACTCAACACTATCTTCTATTGGACCACCTAAATACCCATATTTGTCAAACTTCACTGTTTCTGATGCAGAGTTTTCTGTCTCCGACTCAAACCTTTGATCCAACAGCAGCATCACAGATGTTTTCTCAGAGTTTATGAAGCCACACAGGACGAGAAACAACCGTTTCCATCAACTAAGTTTTACTCGTAATGAATAAACCAAACTTGATGATTGTTCAGTGGCTCTGAGAGCGTTTACAATCCCTCCACCGTCCCTGGAAACCGTTTATCGTGAAGCATCTTTCCTTGTCGAGGAAGTGAATTCTCGGAGCAACCCCCCCCCCCGCTGCTGTACGGACGGGGATGATATAGATGATGTACGCGCACGCCGAGGTGCCGTCATATACATGAAATAAATAACAGAGGAGCTGACAAACACCACAGCATCAAGGTATAAGCTGAGTCTCCTCCTCTTTACTTCCACACCATCGATCAGACGTATTGTTACCATGGTTACTGGCCATGACACTTGGTATCAGAACAGAGTGGATTTTTTTTTTTTTCCTCAAGTTTTGTGTCTGTATGATTTCAGTAAACACCTGCCAGGAAATCATTTTGTTTGTTGCCATGGTGATAGATTGAATTCACCCTGTCGGCCATTTTTGGTCCAGCTTTCGGCTCCCCAACATCAGAAGACCAGAGCGGCTGTGTATAGGCTCATGGCAAGAAACATTTCCAGAAGGTGGCTGATGTAATAATATGTTGTGACACAGTAAACAATTCGATCTGTTGTGATTTTTCTTTTTTCAAAACTCTCATAGTATCAATAACATGTGTTACATACATTCATTCAGAGTCACAGCAGATCCTCCTGTGTTTGTGTTTCCTATAACGTCCTCCATCATTTTACCGCTCTTTTGTGTGATTTTAACAAGGAATTACCGTCACCAACACAACATTAATCCCTGTCACCATTGAATCAATTGGTAAAATATTGATTGACTGCTTCAGGTCACAAAGGCCAAAACATGAGGCCTGTTCTTCAGCTGCGTCATAATGAACCAGGAGAGAAAGGAGCATTTTTTTTTTACACTGATCAACTGATCACTGATCAACTATTGATTGGAAATTTTTCATATATATATGTAAAGAAAAACAAACTCCCTGGTCCGACTTTTCTTTTTTGGACTCTTCTGTCACACCACATTTTCGCTCTTTCCCGGATCGCCCCTCCACTCGGCGCCGAGGTGTGTGTTTATGTGCGAACGGGAGAAAAAGGTATCAAAGTGTGATAATTGGAGATCTCATCCCCAACACCTGTCGTACACCATTCATCACACAGTGTTTCCCCCTGCACACACACACACACACACACATATTTAAGATTATCCCTCTCTGATACATTCCTGTGTTCGCACAAAGAGCTTTTAAAGCATGTCTATCCTGCCTGCATGTTTCAGGTACATGTACACAAACACACACACATACACCTACACACAAACAGATACAAACATGCAACTGAAGTCTCAGAGCTGAGTAGATATCAGACAGGCATTACAGCTGTCATTATCACACATAAGGGGGTTTGCACACACACCCGCACACACACACACACACACTCAGACAGAGATAAGTGTGTTGGGTAAGAAGGCTTTCTCCTTCTGAGACATGGGGAATGGCAGGCTGCAGGAAAAACACTAACAAATAAAGTGCCACATCTCTCAGCTTATACTGTTCGCACCGAACACACACACACACACACACACACACATACACATTAAACACACATACAAACCGCTCTTGCCAATCTGAAACACAACCTTAATCCATCTTTTATCCTTCCACCCATCTCCCCCCTTTCTCCTTCAATCCTCCTCTCAGGATCTCCTCCAACACCCCCACCCACCACCACCACCACCACCACCACCACCATCTCTCCTCCCTCTTCTCCTCCTCTCTCTCTCTCTCTCTCTCTCCTCCATCAGTTTTTGTGTTAATGTATCTATTTCACATGGATTTTGGAAATGGGATTGTTGCCTTCAGTCTGATGCAGGTTGTGTATGTGTGTGTGTGTGTGTGTGTGTGTGTGAAGTGAGGCCACCTATTTCATCTTGAGCAGCGCAGGACGTTCAGTTAATCACAGCGAAGCCTATATTGGTAATGTGAAATTCAAAAAGTCTCATTTCCAGGCTAAATAATAATATGTATGAAAGAAAAACCCAAAGTGCCTTCAGCATCATATACGTTCTGCAGCTACGGTTTGTCATTGATTGCACATTTTTCACATCTGCGCTAATTAATCTGCACTTAGACCTGGTTCAGGCTGGTGGGTGTTAAAGTCTATATCGATTATAAATATGTGGCACATCACAGACTTAACGGCTGATTTAAAAGACTCTGAACATAAGAACAGACGAGGCGATCCATTGAAGACACTGGGCCACACGCTTGTCACTGTCAATACGGAACGATATTAGCAGCGATGACAGTGAGTTGGAAACCAAGGATCAAATGTGACATCAGAGAAAAACAAACAGGAAGTCAGAGCGTTGTCCTCGGCTCGTTGCTTTTGTGTGTGCCGTGATTTCCACCAAGCTGACGCCTTAACTATACGGAGCTTGTCTCTCACGTACAAAACCTGCAGCCTGAGCAGAAACAAGCCGAGGTTCCCTCTCACACACTAACCTCACATCCAGCTTCAAATTTCTCCTTTAATAACAAGCTCGTTCCTTCTCTCTCTCTTCCTCCCTCTCTCTCTCCTGGGACGAGGCCCTCCTGACAACTATTTATCTGACCTCTGACCTCTGGGGTTCCTGATCGTGAGACCACAGACTCAGCTCCTGCAGCAGATGTGCACACACACACACACACACAAAAAAAAATTCGGACACAACTGAAAATGAGAAGGAGTCGGATGTGCCTCCATGAAAGTTGAGAAAAGGAGACGTCCATATGCAGCTGGAAGAGAAAGGACAGAAAGAGAGGGAAGACAGGCGGAGAGGAGGAGAGAGGTGGGTGAGGGTGAGAGACAGATCGGTTGGTGGTGGACGTGAATGGAGAGAGAGAAACAGCTGCTGTTTAGTGTCCCTGTGAGGACATAATCAATTGTTTTCACCTGGGGGGCAGTAAGTCAGTGTCACTCAGAGAAGCTGCTGAACACATTGTGTTTCCTCCAATATGATGTGATGTCATACGATATCACACAGTAATGATCATAGATACGAAGGTTTTATTCATTTGAATAATTTGGGTGTTTAAACTGTTCTTTCATTAATGAAGTCAACAATTTTCATAACTGTGACGAGCATGTATTGAATTTTTACCATTAAAAAAAAAAAAAAAAAAAAAAACTATCAATTGATCAATCAGGAGAATAATCGGCACATTGATCTGTAATTGGAATAATCATTAGGCGCAGTCCAATGCAAATGAGTTAAAGTCAGCAACTGCAACTAAACCAGCTACAACAGTAAAATGAAGTGTTGCATAAATGCAATATTAATATAATCGTCAACATTATGGTGTGAGTATGAACTGTTTACCATCAGGGATATTTTTACTATTGATACTTTAAGTATATTTCTCTGAAAACTGCAGTATTTTTGCTTGAATAAAGAAATTAAACACAAAAAGATGTGATTCAGTGAGATATGACACAACACAACATAACATATAACCCGCAACACAACATCACACAACACGATATATAACACACAACGACACAACATGTGAGGCTGAGTTCAGCTCTTTTCTTTGTCAAACACATCAAACACACTTGGTTGTCACTTTAACGCATAGTTACATTTTAATTGATGGTTGAATTACTGTCAACACCGTCAGGCTGAAGTACTGTTGCCATGGTCACACACGCTGCAATATAACTTTATATTATATTAACTATATATCTAACTTCTTATGAAGAGACACAGTGGAACTGTTGGAGGATTGATAAAGTTTTTGTTCATAAAGCAAACTGAGGATTTAACACACAACAGGTACAGTGTGTTGTGTTACATCATGTTGTTCTGTTGTTTTCTTCGCACGTTACAACAGTGTGTGTGATTACTTACATTTCACTTTGTTTTGTTACATTTTGTTAGGGAAAACATGTCTCTATATCTAATTAGTTACAACATGATGAAGTTTGTTATATCATGTTTTATTAAAATACACTGGGCCACTTTATGCCACGTTATGTTGTGTTTGATCCACAATGATTATAAACAACATACACATTATTTTTGAATAATGTAACGTTTTGGTTGGAGCAGACGTGACAGGACACAACATGATGTGTTTACACTCCATTGTGTTGCATCATACTTACAGTGTGCATGTTATGTCAAAATAATTAGCATGTGGCTAACTTTACATTACAATACATTAGTGTGTAGGAAAAGACATGATCTCATACAGGGGACATGATAAGAGAGAAGAGAGACGTTGTGTTCAATGGACGACAGCAGGATTTGATGGGTTGCAATAAGATTTGACACCAAACACATTATTATGTTTGTAAAAGAGCTGATATGATGTGACAGTCAGTTTCTGTTGTGACGTTTCCTTTTCCTGCACCCAACACTCATTAACCTGGTTAAACTCTCTGTGCTGCATGTCACTCCTGTCACTCTCAAATTTAACCACCTACTGTATGAACTGAGCCTCAAAAGTGATTTCCTGTGTCCTGTCGTATAATCGACCATGTCGGGGCGCCATCGCCGTCCTCCTATTGCCCGCCGCCACCCCCTTCCCCTCCCTGCCCACCTCTGCTTCCCCTCGTCTCTCATCTTCACTGCTAAAGGTGAAAGGTCACCGAGTCTTCGGAAGCATCCTGTGTGGTGATGTTAGAGGGCGATGTTATGCTCCCCAGCGGGACAACACCGCCCACACACACACCTACCAACACACACACACAGAGTACATACACCCTCTAACCTGACTGGTTGGTCAGTCAGTCTGCTTGGGGGGGAACTAATTGTTTTTAGATGAGGCAACTTGAGGAGAGGCTCCGGAAAGGGAGGACAGCAGCAAAGGACTGAGGGAGAAGAGGAGGAAACCAGAGCGCTATAAATTAACGACATGCCGGATATTCAGTTTCCACATGGGTGTTTGGTGAGAGGAGAAAAAAAAACTGCAGACACTTTATCTCTTTTTTTCTGTCTCTGGGTGCCCCTCATCTGGGCCACACACACACACACACACACACACACACACACTTCAGCCCAAAATGTATTGTGATGCATTTTCTAAAGTGTCCAGTTGTCCATCTAGTGAAATTTCAATGATACCCACCTCTAAGAGCCACTCTGCAAAACAAACCACTCAATAAGCTGGTGATAATGGAGACTGCAGGTCAGGCTTTACAGCAATATCATTACCATACACACACTCACACACACGCACACTCAGTCCCATTGTCTGGGCAGTACTTATTAGTGCCCATGCTAACAGAGTTTGTCCATAAGTGACCTTAATTAAGTGGCTAGCACCATTAGCTGCAGAGCTAAGAGGCTAAGAGCAATCCATCTGCATGTGAATGTGTGTTTTTATGATAATGGCTTTGTTGAGGTGTGTACTGGAATACTAACGACGGGGCTGCGTGCAACCTGAAATGGATAAATAGGCGGTTGAAGCTGAGCGTTGAAGAGCGGATGGTTTAGATAAGTTACTCATTGTGAAAAAAGACAAAAACAGGGAGCAGTGCCGAGGGCTGCTTTAAATGCAGGTTAGCCCCCCATTTACAGGCACGAATGCGCTCACGCACGCACACGGCAGCACTCACGCATTTTAAACGCTATTCCCTTTGCCCTGTCATTTTTCATTAGTTATGAAAACAAGGATCTGAATCTAATCTCATCAGGTTTCCACGTACAAAATAATTGTGTCATTGAAATATTAATGACAAAAAAGTAGAGTCATTTAAGATGTGTAATCAGTGTCACTACTATATACAAATATATAGATATATAGATATATATATATAGCCTATATAAACACACACACACATCCGATGCTGTCACTGTCAAATTTGATATAATCATTAAATTTCATTTATTTTTATGACTGAAAACCATTAATAATCACGTGTCACGGTTTAGTGTTGCTAATAACAGTTCAATTATTTTTCCATTACCTGTCCTTAAATGTAATTAATAATTATTAATTATAAATCAACATTGTGGCATTTTTGAATATTGTACTATTGATTTAAAATCTGCCTTAATGTCTTGACTCCAGCTTCATCACCACCGCTACCATCGTCATCATCACTGTTGATGATGATGATGTTGCTGTAACTAATGGATTCTCGCCCTGCTCGCTCGTGAAGCTGCTAAAACTGGGGTCACGGGGTCAGAGGTCGCTGCTTTTCCTTTGATGTGACCCTGACATCCTGGGAGGAAGAGGAAATGGAGGAGGAAGACGATTCTTCATGGATTAGTTGGTGAAGCGCCGCACACACAAACGTGTTCGAGTCTGTGGGACGGACGCTCTGTGCCGGAGAGGGTCCAAACAATCAATCAATCACAACACTTTCACCCAGCAGCACAAACACACAAGAATTATGGGTTCACACACACACACACATGCACAGCTACTGACAAATTTAATTATGAACCTTGGCTTAGGTATAAACTAAAGTTGGTCCTGTGTATGTTTCAAATACATGGTGATCATGATGCATGGTCCATTCTGCGTGACTCAGACATCTGTGTTTTATTGTTGTGTTTTATTTAAGCTATATGACTCAACAACTTTTGAACTCAATTTCGTTCGATTTGTCTTTTAGTACAAGACACAGTTAGCAGACCTAAACCGAGTTAAACATTAACAACCACCAAGTGTCTGTCTCTGTCTCTGGCACTGCTTCTGCTCTGTGAGGCTGCATGGGCACCTACTTTGAGCTAAATGCTAAGACTAGCATAGTAGAGCATCAGAGACAACGTTAGCATACCGATGCTAAAAGAACTGTTTTTAAGATATGTTAATCTGTGAACTTGCTGTATGTACTGGTTTTTGTTAGCTTTGGACAGAGCTTGGCTGTTTCCCCCTGTTTTTAGTCTTTACGCTAAGCTAAGTTAGCTAGCCATGAGCTGGAGCTTCATGATATTTTGTGTATAGAAGTGAGACTGCGGTAGCCTGTATTAGTTAGCATATTCACCTTCTTGCAATCATTTGCTAATTAGCACTCAACGCAAAGTGTAGCTAAAAAAAAAAGGGCAAATATTGATGTTGTTTTATTTTTTAACACATAAATGCAACTTTGCATTGTAACAAATATTCACATGCGTAACGTCTATGTAGCCTATATCATGTTTAATGGTATTGTTCGACTTTGCTGCATGCTAATAGCCAAAAAACAGCTGTAAAAAGGTTAAGACCATTAACGTTTGATTTGCCAAAATACAACTGTAACTAATACTACAGTAATAAAAAATGTTTATGAATACAGTTCAGTATTAATTAGCCAGTTTGAGCATGTGTATGCTAAACCAAGAACCTGGTTTTTGGCTTTTACAAAAAAAGTGCTCAAATGAAAATGAAAATGAAATGATATTGTTACTTTATCTGGAAATATAGCTGTGTGATTAATGAAATGAGAGTAAAGTGGCCGAGCACAGAGGCCTGCTGTAGCTTTTCCATAGGCTGAGACCATTTACATTAATTTTAGGTCAAAAAGAAAAGATTAAACCTTTATGAAAAACGTGCTTTGAAACATTCAAGTCAATCTGTTTACAGGGTAAAAAGTCAAAAGTGCGTGAACCGTCTGGATGAGCGGAGCGAGGTTGAAAGGTGTGCAATGTGTTTTCCTCATTGCCTCGCATGCTCTCTCAGCTGGAGCCTGTAAACACACAGACACTGTTGCTTCAACAGCTTAAAACAACCTCTCACTTCACACACGTTCTCATCTCACCTCTCATCTGCTTCTTAAAACTAATTCAGCATATTTAAATTCATTAGCGGAGAGAGAGAGAAAGAAGAGCTTTACATTACACAGAGGCCGAAGCACGAGGGTTCACACACATACATGCGCAGACGCTCACACACAAACCTTCACATATACACACAGGCTCACTAAGTGGGGCAGATTACATTCTCCCCAGGACTTGACTTGCATTAAAGTTTAAATGTGTTCAATTTGGACGGTCCCAATATTAGAGTGGAGTATCATTACCCACCTTATTGGATGAGTCTGAGCAGAATAGATTTCTACTGATGAGATGAAGAGGCCGCAGGCACACACACACACACACACACACACACTGTCTCTCTCTCCATCTACCCCTCACACATTCAGATGCACGGACATGTGGACAGATGGTGTAAATTGTGTTCTTTGCACAGTTTCTTTTGTTACTGTTTTGCACATTTTGGAAAATCTTCACAAAAAAAAATCCTCACATTTGTAATGTAAGAGTTTCTAATTGACTAAAATGGCTTCTAGGATGTTTATAATGACTTTAATGTAGCTGTAATCAGTTATAAAGACATTTGAAGTGTTTATTCATGTATTATATTATACATACTTTATATTATTATACACACCTGCCTCACTTCTGACCACAGTGTCATGAATCATTCATTAAAAGTTTGCCTAATGCTTACTGGATGCTGAATATGGAGACTTAGTGAGACAGAGGTTATATGAATAATAGTCATTAAACTGAAGATGATTCTCTGTTTGTGCATGTTTGTGTGGCATGTGGGAGTTTGGATATTTTCCGTTGGTTCTGGATTTTAATGTGATTTTTTATTTTATTTGTTTGTTTGTTTGTTTGTTTACATCAGCTACTTTTGCTTCTTTATTCCACTAAAACCTTCTTCACCTGAACCGATGAACCTGAAGTCACAGTATTATGCAGAAACAGATTATCATGCATTTCTGAGCACACGTCACGTGGTCTCTCTCTGTTGCTTCAGCTCCTCAGTGAACACACGCTTCATTTTGACTTTCACAGCTCTCAACAATACTATCTGCTCCTCTCTCTCTCTCTCTTTCTCTCTCTCTGTTTTCCTCTCCACATCTCGTTTCTTCACTTTCTCAGATTCACTGTTTGTGGGGCTTAATGAGGTGAAGTGCTGCACTATAGTGTCACTGCCTCTGTGTGTGTGTGTGTGTGTGTTCATTAAGCTGTTTGCGCCTCATGTGTTCAGGTATTTCTCTGTGGCTGCCTCGTTACTTGTTGCTCCTCTGTTAATTAAAAAGTGCAACAAGACTTTATTTGAAAGCCTGAGGAGTAATTATTCAACAAAACGATGGACACTCTTGGACATTTTGACCCTTTAATGTTTCAGGGTTGTTTTTTTTTTTTTTTTTGAGGTTGCCAGGTTTGAGCTTTAACTAATGTTGAACTACGGGCCAGTCTGTGATCTTTGTAATGTTTTACTGCGGCCAGAGAATTTATGGCTGAAGAGCTTTTCCAGATTTACACTGTAGGTCAGATAGGTGCTTCACTTTCAACTTCAACTTTTATTTTCCCAGAGGGGAAATGTGTGTCACACAGATTTCAACTTAAAACTCAATTAACTCATAATAACAATATGTAAAAACACACACAAAAGTAAAACTGTTTTATTCCCCTTAAAGTAAATCCTGTAGGATCAATAAAGTCTGGCTCATGTGATCTTATGAACGAAGACCTTGCTTCTGCTGTGGTTCACTTTTGAGTGTGTGTGTGTGTCAGTGTGTGTGTGTGTGTGTCAGGTAGTTTACCAGGTTTGTCCAGGACGCAGAAGACATTCTCCAGCCTCTCCTCCACTCCATTAGGCTGTAAGTGGAGGCGGAAGTGTATCCGATGTGTGTGTGTGTAGTGTCGATATATATGTGTGAGTGTGTGTGTGTGTGTGTGTGTTTCTGGTGCGTGGGGTGTCACTTCGGCTGTATTGGGGTCAGGTTGGGAAATATAGAAGCTTCCAGGCACTCAGCACGTAATTGAAAATCTATTTCGCTCAAAGTGAGGAGAGGGAACGAAAAGAGTGGAGAACAAATGAAAGAGGGAAGAAAGACAGAGGAGGAGGAGGAGGAGGAGGAAAGCGAGGGGGGAGCAGGAGACCAAGAGATAATATTGAGGAAGGAGGAGGAGGAGGAGGAAAGAGAGTGAGGAAGATATAATTTTAGAAAAAGGTGGAGTGTGAGCCGGTGGAGGAGGGAAGGACAAAAGCAGCGGTGGAGGGTGAAGAGGCTTCACTGCGTCCTAAGTGGATAAGAAGCGAAGGAGACGGCTGAGAACAGTTCATTTTTCTGTCCGGGTGAAGACTTCCTCCCTGTTTCATCCAGTCCCCACTGATCTGTCACTGTCTCTTCCTCTTACTGTGACTCCCACCTCCAAGGCCGCAGATAAATCTCTCTCCCTCATGAATAAACTACAATATATTTAAAGATGAGGTTTTAAAATACTGACCGTGAACATGCTGCATATTGACTCTGTATAAAACACTGGCTATAAACTGATTGTAGTTATAGTTTGATTGTAGTTATAACTTTTGTACTTTATTTTGAAATTCTATGGTCGTTGTACCTCATTTACATAAAAATATACACATTTTCGTGTGAATATTTAATCAGGATGCTGATACGAATCCATTGCAATATTGTGGAAACAGTGATCAGTGCCGTAACGAGGGACTATTATTTGTCATTTTCAGGCAATTATGTGAAAGAAAAACATAGTTTTTGATATAAAACATGTAACAATGGGTCAAATTTGACAACTAAAATACTGTCCATTTGCATAATAGTACTTTATTTTATAAGATATAAATGTATATATACATATTTGGAAAGGAATATTGGCAGCATTGTTGCAAATGTGCATTTGCGTGTGAACATGCAACCTGTCCTAAAGGGTCAAAACTGGCCCTGTTTGACCCTGAGGTATAACATTAGGTATAAAATTGTTGGGCTCTCACTCAGTGTAGAGTTAATGATGATGATCGTGGTCTGAATTAAATCAGAAAATAAAGTTCACATTGTCTTTAAATATCTATTATTAAACCAAAACCACTTTCTTTAAAACCTTACTGTCTTTAATGTGTTGTTTTTGTTGTCTACAGTACTGGACTCTGGACTGAGCCCAGTCTGTGGTGTGACGGTCGTGCTCTTTCTCCAGCTGCTGCCTGTGACACTGTTGTTGTTGTTGTTGTTGTTGTTGTTGCATTAATTAAATGTCGGGATTCATTCATTCAAATAAAAAAATGTCTCGTCTGAACGTAATCCAGACGGTGATTATTACACTTCATACAAGACAACACTTTAAATACAGCTGCTTTATAAAGCTGGCTCTATTAACACACACACACACACATAAAGACACACACACACAGATTTCATTAAGCAGTTTGCGCCTCTTAAACATGGCTTCTCTTGGGTGTTAGTGGACGGGTTTCCGTATTAAACAGAAGTAGAGGTCAGAGGTCAACAGCCTAATGCCTTATCTCTGATGCACCATGGCCAACCTTATTACTGAAGGCTTAGAGAACAAATACACACACACACACACACACACAAACACACAGCCCAGAGAGAGAGAGAGAGAGAGAGGGAGGCATAAATGCATATATTGTTCACACACACAGGGCGAGCGCTCCACATTAAGAGTGCCGGAGGTGAAATGATGGCCCCAGGGCATGTTCAGCATGTGGAGCGGCACACGCCAGCCATGTACAACACACACACACACACACATTTAAAGAGTCAATTCCCCCCTGTGCGTCTCACTGTTAAAGGATACGACATGAGTTACCACAAGAAAATCTCTCCCTGAAACAACTTGTTCCTTCACTCGAGCTCTGACGTGCGCCCTTTACGACCAAAACCAGGAAAAAAAATGAAAAATTAAAGAATCACCTGAGAGAAGAGAGCGTGTCTCCAAATGTTCTCCAAATCATCACCGAATAATTGTGAACAGAAGAAGAGTCATTTTTTTGGGCGAAATGCCATAAAAAAAAACACTTTTGAAGTTTGAGCTTTAAAGAGAAAACATGGTACTGATGTTTAAAAAGCCTGTGGTGTTTTACGTATTATGTTCGGATTTAATTACGTTTTCTTTGTGCTGTCAAAAGTGGGCTGGTGTTTGCTAAATGCAACATTAAACATCTTTTACAGCAGCAAAATGAAAATTAGAAAAAGACAAACACAAAAAGTGACGACTGTGACCGAACCTCGACGCAGGTCACATCAGAGCGTCCGTCTGATTTCTCTGGAAAATTGATTTCAAATGAGTCCAATGTGGGAACAAGTCAGCATGGACTGAGTTGTAAAATGTGTGTGTGTTGTTTGGAGGGGGGTGAAGGTGGGGGGTGGGGGTGGGGGGGGCGGGGAGGCGTGGTGCTGCTTTGTTAAGGCCTGAATGAGTTGTTGATGGGTACAGCAGCTTGGGTCTCTCAGGGGATGAAGGGGGGAGATGAGGAGGAGGAGGAGGGGGAGGAGGAGGAGGATGGGTAAGTTGATAATTGCAGGGGAACTTGGACTCAGTCTGTCCATGTGTAACCCACCCAGCCCCCCCACACACACACACACACCCACCCACCCCCGCTGCATAAACACACACACACATATACACACATACACACCAGTTCTCCCTTTGAAGGGGAGGTCCCTTGATTAGGCCACTTAAATACACTGCCCCCCCCACCCCACCCCATCCTACCCCTCCACCCAACTCCACCCCCCACCACCCCGCCCTCTCACTCTCTCTCTTTGTCTGGCTCTCAGTGCGTCTGTCACCCACAGCTCTCCCCCCTCCATGTCCACTCTCTCCCACTTCCTCTCTGTTCACTTTTATTTTAAACTATCTTTCTCTTTTTTCCACTCTTATTTCCTCTCTTCCCTCTGTGTGTGTGTGTGTGTCAGTGCATGTGTGTGTGTCCTGGGGCGTGGGGTGGGGGGGGTTCCCTCTCAGGTCTCAGCTGCCGTTGTGTGTGAGGGTGAATTACACGGCGGAGCAGAGTGTTGACAGGAGCAGCTGGACATCAGTGGGCCGTAGCACCCGGCTTTTGTACATGTGAACATGTGTGTGCATGAGTGTGTATGCATGTGCACGTGCATTGTGTGTGTGTGTAGTTGTGGTCCGCTACCTAACACAGAGCTGACACCTTCTGGCCAGCGAGAGCAAAAACAGCCTGAGAGTAAAGAGGACAGGGCCTTGTTTATTACAGTGTTTGTTTCTCTATTAAAAATTTCAAAATAAAAGTCTGAATTAACAACTTCACTGTAACTTATTGTTGTTTTTTATTGACTCCTGAAGACACACCGAGTATTACTACACTCAGTTTACTGGATTAAAGAGCAGTTATTGTGTTATTTATGCTGTACTATTTAATCATGTTTGTTTTACTATGTAAAGCCACTTTGTGTTTTGAAAAGCGATACACAAATCAAATGTTTCATCATCATTATATTATTATTGTGACATACGTCTGTATTTTACATGTTTTACTCCACACAGACACGTACGTATGTATTTAAAACACACCAGTCAAGTTGTAGATGGTTTAACATTTGTCATAAACAGACTTTTGTCTCTTTAAAATCTATTTCATTTGTTTATAGTTTGAAAAGTACACCAACAATGATCACAGTCTTTAACAGAGTGAATGTGTTTGTGTCTTAATTTGTTCAGTGGTTAGTTAGTCGCCTTAAACCTTAATTTGAGGGTTTTTTTTTTTGTTGTTTTAATGTTTTCGCTGCCCGTGTAACGACTCCCTAAATGTTTCTACCCAGCTTTTTTAATTTGTTTTGCATGTGGAAGCTAATTTTAGTTTTTGTTATTAGACATTAATGGCTTCTTTTTTTTTTCCTTTTAATTCTCACAAACATGAAACAGGAAGAAAAACGTGCAAAAAAACGGAACAAGATTCATCACCTTGTTCGAAGCTGCAAGAAACTGCATGTGTTTTTTTTTCACAACTCATTTGCATAAAGTGACCAGATGATGTTTTATATTATACATGATAATGAGGAAATGTTTATGTTTTTAGCAACTTGCTCATATGTCGATACTGAACGTATGAGAACAAAGTGATGTTCATTCGCTTTTTAGTTTTCTGTTCTCTACATTGTCGTTGAGTTTCTACGAGACACTCACAGCACTTAGTTAACGCTGAACTGTCATGGTTCCAGTGACCTCAGACTCAGACTGTTTTTTTGTTTTTTTTGGAAAGACAAAAACCTCGACCAACGTGGTTTTGTCGCCTCAACCCGACCACAGCCTGGACTCTGGATGAGATTCCCGTGTGACCATCGCCACCACAGCCACCTCCTAGTAACGTCACTGCTGTTACATTTCCAGCACAAAATGACTGAGAGCCGTTTCGCTGCTGTGAAAAGACCAGTGATTTCTACTTGGAGGGTTAAATCTTAAAACGACTTGAGGGCCGAACTGATGGAAGCAAAGAGGAGAGGAAAGTGGAGTGGAGTGAATATAATAAAAATTGAGAGAGGCCTTGACAGAGAGAAAGGGAAGAAGAAGAAGGAGAAGGAGAGTAGAGAGAGGAGGAGAGAGAGAGAGTAATGAGTTTGAGAAGCGTGCTGGTCTCTGGCTGGTCGTGAGGCCAGAGACAGAGTTTTGTCACTGCAATCTCACACTCTGCTTCTGTAATGACTCGCCGGAGGCACAAATGATTTCCTCCATGGTGTTACTATTGCTGGAGTCACCACAAATTCAGCAGAGAAAGGCTCCAGCGGGATGGGCAAGGCGGGATGGGAGGGGAGGGGGGAGGTCTGAGGAGGAAGGAGAGGAGGAGGAGGTGAAATGGGGGGGAGTGGGTGGGGGGGCGGTAATAAAACAACGACCTGTCTCATCATTTATCTTTTGTGCAAATCTCTAAATTTATCCCTGGATGTGTTTTCTTTTACCTCTACGGCAAATTAGCCCCCCCACTTTTCTTTTAATGCTCTGTTTGTCCAGCTGGCTTGCCGTAGCCGTGGTCCAAAATGCGGTCAATGTGCCACAAATTTTCCATCCACGAGCCTTTAAAATAACAC
>JAFELL010001027.1:0-45000 GCA_019059645.1 Caranx melampygus
TCAGCCCAGTCTACAGGCCCGCATCCCTTTAGCTCTGCTTCGCAACACTGCAGCCGGTCTCAATCCCTGAAATCAGCCTCTAGCTTATATTGTCTGTATGGTCTGTTTTTAATAAGGACACATACAACCCTGGTAAATAACATTCATAACAGAGAATTCTTCATTCATAGACATGGCAGATATGTGCCTTGCTCGTAGCCATTTCACCATCATCATGCTCTGTTGTAGCTCATGACAGAGGCAGATATCAGTCAAGTTTGCAAACCTGCTGCTCATTACCAGGACTGTGGATAAGTGTGTGGGTATATGAGCACTGCCAAGGTCAGGGACCTCACCGAGACATTGTGGACATCCAAACAGACGTGAATAGACTCAAATGAAAACATTAAAATACTTTAATACTTAATTTAATAAATACATTTCATGTTCAAAAGGAGACAATCATTGCATGTGGTCGTGGTTCGATGTGTTGGGTGTGGCGGTTCAAACTTTGTTCATTTTTGCAGCTCTAAAGGTTGAAAAAAACTTCAGTAAATGATCCAAAGAAACTGTTGAACTTAAATGAATGTTTAACTGAAAAAAAAAAGTTTTGATAATTATAAATACAGCAAACTATCCCAGCAGTGAGTAAGTGTAACTTGGGACTGTAATCAATGCACTGCTGTTGCAGCTACTGTTGCTTCAAATTAAAATCTTTCACTGGGAATGAATGGTGAAGAAGCTGCAGGAAATCCACTTTATTCCCAAGGTTGGAAGCAGTGCTGAAATCTTTTAGATACAAGTGATTTGGATGTGTTTTGATGCTTTATTGGTTTGTTGATCATTTGAAGTATTGCAGGGAGATGTAGTGAGCTGCTTCCACAAAGAGGTGTGAGGCGGTTTCTACGCTTTGCTTCAAAGAAAATTATTTTCTTCAGTTATTCTGTGGTGTTCTGGTTATTACCAGCTATGACATGGGGTGCTATTGTTTCCCCCTCTGACTCTGTGTGTATGTGGTCATCATGGCAAAATGTGGTGCCGGAGACACGCTGCACAGAGGTAGTTTTCAGTACTTTGTGTATTGCAGTATACAGTCGTGAAACCTTGCACTGTGTAGCTGAAGTCAAATGAAGCCGACCCATAGTACAGAATGCTATTGCAAGATCACATCTAGTTTTATTATTATTTTTGTTCAAGGTATTTCATTTGTCGGAAAATCTACCTTTGTGACTAAGATCATAAAACATTCCCTTGTGGTTATCTCTAAATTCAATGTTTCAGAAAGACTGATACAGTCAAACACAGTTTTTTACCTCAACACATCCCAGTCTTTAATAAAATAATGATAATAATGGTGACATAGTTTTCCGATTGGGAGCACATTTACATTTTAGGCCTCAGAGAGACGTTAGCTTATACCAGTTCTTCTTGAAAATTGACTTTTCCAACTGAATAATTGCGTCTGCAAATCCTTCATTTTGGAGTTCTTGGGGGGATTTTTTTCTGACCAGACGGAAAGAGAACAAAACTGTATTTTTCTCTGGTAAATTTCAGCTGACCTTGAGTACTCCCCGCCCTGTCTAATTTGTCATAGTTTACAAACTAAAGCTTTCCTTTTCTTTTAAATGCCACTCTCACATGAAACACCTTCTTAAAGGTACGACATACACACACACTAGACCAGATATGGAGAGAGATGTAAGGGTGAACATCAAAATCAAGAAGTCCTCTTATTTCTGTCACTTTGTCTAGTTGCTATAGAGCCTACAGCTTAACAAAACAAGTCACAATGTGTTTTTATACATTTTACTGCAGAAGACAAAGGGAAAACAAAGGTTGGACAGAAGTGATAATCTACTCATTTGTAGTTGTGTAACAAATTGATAGTCTAGGAGTCAATCTAAATCCATCAGGTCTCAGGGGGCTTAAAGAAAGTGCTGATGCTACATTTACCCATTCACTAGTCTTATTAATGATTCATAGTTTTTTTTTAATTGCTAGTACACTATGACCTAATGCCCACTGCCTTGCTAGCAAAAGCAGCAGCAACACAAAGGGGAAACCACCAGTTCAGGGCTCCATGGTGACATCATCTTTGTTGTGGTCCATATTTTGTTCAGATACAAACTGAAAGAACATTGCTATTTTCCATACCTATATCTGATACAATTTCTTTTCAGTCCTTTCCTGTTATCAACCACCCCCTCACCCTCCATTTTCTTATCTGCCAATCCCAGCTCTCAATTGCCAGACAAGGTCACATCACCCAAATCAGTTTCCAAGAACAGACACCCACCCACATGCTCATCCAGATGATGAGACGCATGATAAACACACATTTCCCTTTGCCAGTCTAAGCACATATACATATGAAGTGCTCATGTATATGACTAGTGTTGATTAATCAATTGCTAAAACAAATTGTTACAGCCCAGCTCGTCCAGGGGCGTTACCTCAGGCGCTATGTAGTCTGCATAATCATAAATCAGACAATCTGATGATTGCAGCAGTAAGACCCCCAGCTTCTCTCCTGCCTCTGCCAGGCGTAATGTTACCCCCCCCTCTCTTGAAATGCATAATAACAGTAATGATAATAATGATACGTATGTCAAACCCAGCTCATAAATATCAGGATCAATCTGTCTCTGAGAGAGGTACGTATGGATTAAAACAACTCAAATGAGGCCAAGTGGCTGCTCTGCCAGTGTTTGTGTGGCTGTTACAGAGGGGCAGCGGAACAACAGACATATTTTTCCTGCAGAGTGACCCCCTCACATGCATATTTGCTCATTTTGCATGTGCAATTGCGTCCCTTTGTGCATTTTGTGTGTCCTCCCATTGTGCATGACTGATGACTTGAAGCAACTGTGACCCCACACTCAACCCCTCCATGCATATAAAACAGCCTACTGCTACCATATCCCTCAGTTAATGACTAGCTGCAGTGAAAGACCATTATGTATTACATCACACTGGCCATCTCAGACCACACCTCACACAAAAAAGCATGCAACCCCCGAGTGGTGACATTCCCTTCGTTCTCTAATGAACAATGATTAACAGTAGAGGTGAAGTGTTTTTCATTATTATGCTTGTGTGAGGACAGCTATGTCTTCTTATTATTCCTAATGGAGATCTTTATGATTGTTTGTCTGCATATAAGCTACATAATCTATGTGTGTGTGTATGTGTGTAACTGCAGCCGAGTTGGGTCGCAGTTTCATCTTACTAATTCAAGGACAGTTCCTAATCATGCAGAGTGATACATGAGACACTGGAACACATACATTAACCTCTTGCATATTTACGTCATGGAAACCACACATACACACCACAACATGGCTAACACATGCACGCTGACTACATACAAGCAATTTGTAATATTGAATAGCTGACACAGTGAGATTTCATATCTATTGACAGTGTCACAGCACAGTCATGCAAGGTGGCGGTGCTATTGATAAACACAGTATTGGCCTGTCATCTATGTTCCTTCATCTGCTGATGTAACTTAGTGCAAACATCGGTTCCAAGGCCCCTACTGATGACATCATAATACCCACAGGGCTGAGGACTCCAAATAAAGGGTTTTCTGTGTGACTGGAAAACAACAGTTTCTGCTTTTATTTCTTTAAATCTTGCACCACAAAATAACACAAAGAAAGAAAATGTAAGTATTGTTTTATTGTGTTTAAAACAGACAGTGCCCAAGTCCTTTATTGCACAGATTACAAAATTATACAGCATTGGCATTGAGGTTCAAAAGTTCATAAAGTAACACTTAATAATAATGATGATCATTTGGAAAAAACACACGCATGACAGCTTACACATAGCACACACATATGAAAGACTGATACACATTCATTTGCAAGTACTCATACAGATAAGATAAGAAAACACTTTATATCCCATACTCAAAGGCAAAAACCAAAATTAATGAACAAAATCCCACTTCCCAAATTATAAACAGAATGATGTTATTTTATTAAGGAATGAAACAACATTCAACTCAGTGCTGCATCGGTAACAGTTCATAATTCAAATCACTGGGTTAATACAGTTCATATACTGTACCTCAGACACAATTCCCCCTTGGTGGCAATTATCGCAAAACACCCAACATCCCACCGCGCACCACTTGTAAACATTCGCGCCATCCCCAACGTTTTTGTCCTTCCATTAGAATTTTTATATCCTGGTTGGTTAATGGAGATTAATGGCCGATCGCCATGGTGAATTCCAACGTCATCTATTATCATTCCAGCCTTGGTCCCAGTCCGCTCTAATTACATCCTCAAAATGCCCTCCGTTCCACAACCCCCAACACCCCAAGATCAATCATAATTTTAATTTTCGGATGCCCCCCAACCCCGCTCCATGCCTACTCTCGTCCTCTGCTTTCGCTCCATTCTTCCTCCTTGGTGCGTGTCGATATGTTTCCAAAGAAATCAAACGCAGAAGAGTAAAGGCTGATGGGTAATTAACCATCCATCTCATCTACAGGCCCCTTTGATTCCTTCGTTTCGTTTGTCCGTTTGTTCAGTCGTTCATCCCGCTTGTTTCTCTCTTGCGCCTGCTATGTCTTTCCTCCCTCCCCTCTCTCTGTCTGGCGCATGGGGGCGCTTTCCACTCTTTCCCCCCTCTTGTCACATAATTAGCATGCAGATATGCATCGCCTGATTCGCAAGTCAAATCGCCTCACTATTTCCCTCTCTCTCTGTGTCTCTGCTGCATTTTGGACCTCTGAATTTCCTTATTCAAATAGGTTTGTTTGATTTGGCTAACACCCCCCCCCCCCTCCATCCAGTCTACCCAAACCACACATACATGAACACACACACAGAGCACGTCATAACATTCCTCTTTATCTGCAGACAACACAGCGTTTACCCAGTCTGCTCATACACCCTGCCCTAGTGCCAGTCATGCAAATGTAAACATGAAGAAATCAAACATTTCAAATCTGCTGCCCATTTCAAACACCTCAGATGTTCTTCAGCTTCTTTCCATGTGTCCTGTGTGCCAGCCTGTCAGTAACATCAGCATACCTCATGGCAGGTTTCTTAAGATGCATACTTCTCCTTTGGTGTGAAAACTCTTGCTTCATTGGCACACCTTCACCCAGACAAGAATAAAGTAGACTGTGTATTTTGCACCTCCCCACTGCCCCCCCCAAACCTACACCAATACATTTCTCTCCCTCCCTCGCTCTCTTTCTCACACACAGAGCTGTCTGCTGGTACAGGAAGATGTTTGCTCAGCACATTTCAATATGAACATCATAATATTCTATCTAGCTGCCATCCGTTCCTTGTCATAAACCAACAGGAGCCAGCAGTTTTCATTCCTGAACACTGTGAGACAAAAATCATATTCATTTTCCCACTAAAAGTCAGATGTCATTATGTAAAAAAAAAAGAGGAAAAAATGGAGGTGGGTTGCAACATCTATTTTTGATGGCCATGAAATAACATATGCGAAAAGAGTCAATATTTGACCTTTGCCACATTGCATAAATGGGGGTCAAATTGGAGGCCGACCTCTATCTTTCACCTTCATATTGCTTTAGGCTCTCACTCATACTTAAATATTTCAGTCAGTGGATACAATGATATTGAAACGTTAAATTATTGCCAGTCCTTCACAGATAAAGATAAGAGTGGTCCACTCGCACAATTAAACCAATGTGGAAAAAGCAATTGCTGAGGGACTTTCCTGCTATGGTTTTTTGTCCTCACATGTGATCCTTACATGTAAACATGCAGACAGCAACAAGTGTCACAGTGTAGCAAAGAGGTTTTCCTGTGTAGTCATGTCTTTGTATCGTTGGCACCAGGCCAGCTTTGCCATCTGTCCCCCCCCCCCCCTTCCTTGTATCTCCATCTCCTCCTCCTCCTCCTCCTCCTCCTCCTCCAAGCCAATCTGCTCTACATTTGCTATCATTACGTGCCTGCCATCCTTATGGCATATCAGAGGCAGGCGCCAGGCACCTTTACCCCTCTCTCTCTCCTCCTCCTCACGCCCCCTCTCCTCTCCTATTTCCGCGCCCACTTCGCCACAGAGTTCTCTAAAGGTCCAGGTGGCATCTTGCCCTGCTTTCCTCTCAGAGCCAGGGTGGAAAACAAGAAGCGCGGCGAAGAGAACAAAAAAGCTCAGAAAAAGAGGATATACTCCATTCCACATCCTGCTTGGAGCCTGCTGTGCTTCCTGTGCCCACAGGCTTGGTATTGGTTTGTTGTTGTTGTTGTTGTTGATGTTGTTGCTGCTGCTGATTTCCATGATCCTCCCTCCTCTGGATGGCTGTTGCTTTTCGAGCAAAAAAAAAAAAAAAGGGTGGGAAGTAAACCCTCTTCAAACCTTGGAACTTCCCTGGCTTTGATGCTATTGACGGGACCCTGGTACGTCTCATATGCCCACACACTCACACACATACACATGCACGTAGATGCTGCAGAGTGTTTCTCTCAGAGCTCCCTGCCACCTCGTCTGCCTGCTGCCTCGAAAGAACTGGGAATACCATGGGATCTACCAGAGACTCACTCACACATACACACAGACACATGCCGGATTTAATACGCACGTGCACTCGCCGGTCGTTTGAGGCTGCAGGAAAGTGAATATCAATTAAGTATTGATTTCTTGTAAGATTTTGTAAATTTCAAAGGCAAAGACAAAGAGGGTAGCTTAAGGAGAGCCGCCGCGAGCGAGAGGAGCCGCAAATTAGCCAATAAACACAGACGAGGGAATAAACGAAGGTGAACAACGAACCGCTCGTCACTGCAATATGCTTCTGTTTTTTTTTCCCTCTATGTGTTCTACATGCCCCTCCAGATGAATTAATGTTGAATGCGACAATGGTTTCCTGTGGAGACGAAGAGATGGCGAATGGGCGAGCGAGGTTAAAAGCAAAAGCTGCAGGAGGAGAGAGAGAGTGACTGGAGGACTTGGTAATTAGGCAGTCAGCAACACCATCTCATCAGTATGCGGAGTATGCAAATTGACCGGCTGGCTCTTTCTTTTTGTCATGGATCAGAAGGCAAAAGCTGCAGAGAAGAATTAAGTGCTATTATTCTACCCAAGGAGAGGTTGATATATGCAAACGAGGGGGAAGAGGAGGAGAGCAAAGAACACTCTGTAACCACAGAGATATACAATGGACTCCACTGCAAAGGAGAGTCAAATACAATCACACAAACACACTTTATTCTCCCTCACACGCCAGGCGATTCTTCTACAATTGCGCTGGAAACAGCGAAAGAGAAAATGACAATCAGACATACACCTTCATTCCCCATTACGCCTATCTCCGCATATTGATAGGCTGCTTCGTGGATGATAATTACCTTTTGGAATATCGAATGGCGAAACGAGCCGCGGAATGAAGGAACAAGAAGAAAGAGCAGAAAAAAGAGAAAGGAAGCAGAGGTATGCAAAGGCGCTAATGATATTCACAGCACTGACTGTGTGTCATCTGCATGATGACAACGGCCAATTATAATGAACCATTGGCTCGCCGCCACAGATAAGTAGGAGAGAGAAGGATATGGGTGAAGAGGAGGGGGGAAGCGAAAAGAACTTTCCCGTCCGTTTCTTCTTAATTTGCTGCTGATATTTGCAGATTCTACGTCGTGTGGATTTACAGTAACAACGCATGTTGAAAAAAAAGAAAAGAAAATGACACCCTTTCCTTGCATTGTCCCTTGAATGGAATAAAGGCCACAAAAGATGAGAGTGTCCTCCATGTCGGATTTATGGCTGCTTGGGTGGTATTCCATCGCCACGTTGCTCAACTGGGCTTTGGTTCTGTTAGCACTCGCTGCTGTACAAACCATCTGTCTGACGAGCCAAGGATATGTTGGAAAACACACATACACACAAGCATTCGCACACACGGCATCATTCATAGTGCCGCCCTCTCCCTTTCCTCATCACACTACAAAATGACTCTCCATCACCGTTTTGCATATTCGCATGCTGCCCCGCCTGCCACAAAGGACTAAACAGCCGTATGCAAAACAGTCTGGTATCCTCACTTACATAGTGATGAGACGAACAGTGTGAGAAATCGGGAAAGGGGGGGCGGGCGCTGGGCAGGGGTAAAACACAATGGGGGGAGGAAGACAGGAAGGTGGGGGGGACAGGAGGGCCACAGGGGAGCTTGTTGGCACTAAAAAGGGCACGTGCGGTGATACCACTCCTACTGTGTGATGACAGAAAGAGGCGGGCGTGGGAAAAAACAGAGGAGTGGAGGGTGGGGGGGCAGTGATGAAAAGGAGGAAGAGGAGGGAGACAGGAACGAGGGCATGTTGGCACTAAGAGGGGGCACGTGTTGCTGGAGAAGGAGGGGCAACGTGGGTGGGCGAGGTGCAATGGGAGGTTCAGGGAAACGGGGGGTTGAATGGGGGCGCGGTAGGCGGTGGCACTAAACATGGATGAGTGTCTAGAGAGGAAGGTTTTTTTAGATTGAGGGGCCACCTGCATTAAGGAGAAATGTCATCCCATTAAAACACAAGACACACAGCCAACCTTCATACACACACACAGACACACACCTCTTATCAGATCTCAGGGGAATATGCCAGGGGGTGTGGCTGCCATGCCTGTGACGAAGCGTGGAAACTTCAACACGAAATACCCACGTGTGCTTCCACAGACCTGCAGGGGTGCCACTGATGTGTGTGTACGTACCTCCCACACACACACACACACTCACACACACACTTTTTTGCATACGCAGATGCATCAGGAAGCTCAGTCTTCACTGCAGACCTGGCTCAAAGCCAAGAACTTCCACACAGTGTGCCTGGTAGTAAACACACAGCAGCACACAGTGGAAGTTTCTTTTGATACCCTCATTCTTCTTGTGTCACTAACATGTTTCATTCCTCTGTATTTCACTCTCTGGTATTTATTGCAGTATACAGTTCTGTAGTAGACCCTGAGCTTTCAGCCAATATTAAAGGCCAACATTAAACTTATTGCAGCCTGTATGTTGACAAATGTGCAGTATTGTTATTTTGATATTTATATATGTATATATGTGTGTGTGGTGTGTGTGTGTATATATATATAATATATATATATATATTTATATACTTTTACTTGTAGTTACACTCAACAGTGATTTCATAGACTCTGAAATCCATTTCATGTTTTCTGTCATTTTATAATAAAGGTTATTGCTCGGCTATAAATTGTGCCAAATGGTGACCAAATGTGTTGACCCAGCGCAATTTCATGTGTTAATGCAATGTCACTGGAAAATAGAGATCCTTGTCTGAATGTTTCCATTCATATTTGTCAAAACACTCCTTGTCAAGTCACTGGAAATACTGAATGTAGAATTACAAGAAGGTGGTCTGTTCATTACAGTAGATGTTGTTCCCTGATAGGCCAAGATCTAGGACTAGCACAGCTGTGAGTGGCATGTGTAGGTGAACCTTGACCTTGGTGACAGCACGTTAAATTGGTTGACTCAAGTCAGGAGTTCACGTTCACTGTCTTGAAGTCATCCAGTGGCGAGTCGATTTGATTATTTCACATTCATTTCTAGTTTAAGAGCGATAGTAGTTTCACATGTCCTTCATGAGATGCAAGCCTATAGCTTTTAGCCTTACTAAGTGAATCATCAGTGGCAGTATCAAATTACCCTCAACAGAGACCAAAGGTTACTTAAAGGCCTTTTAGTCATCCACGCTGGCACACCAGCTAATTTACAGCAGACTCATTAGACCAGCATTAAACACAATTTCCTGCCTACAAATTTCATTTGGTGGAGAATCATTACCATGGCAATAATAAACAAGCTTATACAGTAGTGGCTAATGGCAATTTGAGTAACTTAATGTCCTTAGAAAACCCCACCAATAGCAACAGAGGCTTGAACAACTATAATCAAAGCTTTGTTTAACATAGATGTTGACATGACGAGATTACTTTGGAGTTTTTATTTCTTTGTTTTCTTTCTTTTTCCATCTTAAGCTTTGTCTTGGGCCTGGACCATGACAGTGGAAATATAATGTTTCATAACTGTCAGTGCACAGGGTTGTGCGTAGCCTGGGGTTGCTGTGCTGAACAATAAACTATAATTTGATAGATGAGAAATTACAGCGGTCCATCTACTGTGCAGGGCTCTCACCCCGGGCAACGCAATACTGCGCCAGATGATGTGTCACATTTCTCTGAGAAAGAGAGAAAAATGAAATTATTCTTTTATACTTTGTTAATAATGTCTCTGTGTGTTTTGAATGCAGCCGCCCTGTTTGTTTTATGTAGATAAACTAATACAACAGATGGATGCAAGGCCTCTCATTGGCACTGCCAATTATCAAAGGCCCCTCAGTCCTTTAAAGCTACATACACTGCAGTGTGCAGTAATGATAAGCCTCTGAGTTCCTCTGGCAGATGTAGTGTTGAGTACACCACTGATTTATACTGAACTGTCACTACACACACAGATACCTCCTCTCTCCCACACTAAAAGGAAATATGCGTCATTGGTAAGTAGCCCACCTTTGCTAGCCAATACATTCACATTAGTGAATGTGAGTGTCTCTGTGTGTGTAGCATCAAACTTACTGTGGAGTAAGTTGGAAATTATGTGTTTTCTGTGACATTTTGGCCTGACAACAACTACTCAGACCAACCTTTTGGACCCCTGGAGCATGCTCCAGTGTTATATCATTTGTGTCAACAAACGTCATACAGGACTGATTTGACTTGGTCCCATGGCGAGCAAGCAAGCAAGCAGCCATGTGAATAAACATAATGGCTGTGGTCCTACTGGGGAAAAAAAGTCTTTAAGTATTAATTTGTGGGCAACTCTAATAACATGCATTAGAGGGAATGATTTAAGGGGAAATGTACTGCAGAGGGAAAGGTAACAAGTTTGCAGGAAGATGGGCAGCTATTTATCATCCCTGTTGTGTAAGCTGTTGCTTTGTGATTTCACCACTAGGGTCACTGTGAGGTGTGCATTAACTTTTACTGTGCCCACATCCTACCAAGAAAAAAATCCATTCAAATCTGCCCCAAGCTGAGTCTCTCGCTGTCTGATCACAAACACACACACACACACACACATATAAATACATACACATATATATATAACCAATGTACAGAGACCTTTATGCTTTTAAGAATATTACATTTTTATTACAAGTGTCACAAGCTCCAGCCAATGGCAGGGAGGCTAACCCCACTCCTTTGTTCTGCTGTGTGCTATGTATTCTCAAACAACAGTAGTAGTGAAGTTGATGGAGGAAACAATTTGTCCTCTTTTTGAAGCCACTGAAGCTCACATCCTCGGAAGGTGGTGATGTCATGTGAAATGAATGGCTTTTATTCCTCAGTAATTTTACAATCTTGGCATGAAACCTTATATCCTAACCCGTTCCTATTAAGAAACACCCCACCCGAGCCCCTTCCTTTTTTTTTTACAAGAGCGATCTGATAGATGTTCAGAAAGATGTTTTTTTCTTCTCCCTTTGTTCTGGTCAGTGGGCTCATGCAATGTTTATTAGATTAAAAGTCAGTCTCTGCGACGAACGAAAAGGTGAAAAAAATGCAAAACGCAAAAGAGAAGCCTAACACGGGCTGTGGCAGTGCTTTCCCTGCTGGTCTTTTTATTACAAATTGAGACCAAATCACTTTGGAAGGCACCAGAGAGAGGGAGGGGGATAGATTTGTCTGTGATTTAAAGCAGCAGTATGTAGTACACCATTTATGATCAGAACTCGCATCTGTGTCTGACAATTAACGTGACTCCAGTTGGTTTTATGGCCGGATTCAAACAGGGACTGTGTTTCATGGAGATGATAGAGTGGGCATAAATAAGAATATACATATGTGAAATCCATAAAGGGTTACCAAATGGTTTATATGGGAAAGGGAAGTTGGGGTGGGAGAGTTCATCCTCCACATTTGAACTGTCACAGCAGCTTTTATGATGTACAACATTAGTTGGGGTTGACGTGCTCTGTTGCTTCATATGAGCCTGCCTTGTTTTAAAAACTGAACAAGACCAAAATGACCCACTCACACTCACAACCTCTGTCTTGGTTCCTGTGCAGTGACAGGCTGGATTGTATCCAATCACATGCACAAACAGAGGCGTATGGGCTGATTTGTTATCTGTGAAGATGAAACAAACAGCATATTTATGACGGTATTGAACTAGTCGGGAAAGAATGATTTTTTATGACCTTTAATGAGTTTAAGATATATTGCTGCTGTTACGCCATAAAAATGTATATATTTGTTTGATTGCAGTCTTTATTGCCCTGTTTTGTTTAATGGCATTCTCATGCAGCCCATCTAAATATTTAACCAGTGTTTAGCCTGGATTCTCACTGTTTCTTCACATAAATTCCTCTTTGCGTAAATGTAAATATGGAAGAACCTACCCGTTGTAAGTGCTAATGGAGCTGCATGATTGTAGGTTCCTGGGTACTTTAATGCTCTTTCACTAGTATGCAGAATTGTATATTGAATTCAATTTTAATGCTGAATAAAATGTGATCCAAAAACAAGCAGCTAATAAACACCAACATGAGTAAAGCCAATGAAGTAAGCAGCACAAACCTGATGGAACTACACCAGCAGGTTTAGCATTGTAGGTAAAGCTGCTACAATGCTCCATTATATGTCCATTATATGAATTACGATTAATTTAAACAGGGTAATATACTCTATATACACACACACACATATATATATATATATATATGATAATGTTGGTTGATGTTATAAATGAGTTACCCTTTTTCTTTTCTTCCCTGAATAAATCTCTGTGACTTGTCTGTGAGTCAAACGACTGGCTACAGTTGACAATGTCTTCAACATCAACACCACAATTCTCTGCCTCTCTCGCCCTCCTTCCCTCTCTCCAACCATCAGCTGCATCATCCACCTTTCATCAGGCCAGACCATTGATTCCCCCACCCGGCAGGGGGTCTTTTCAGTATGCAGCCTAATATTCTCATTATGTGTCCTGTATGGTCCCTTTGCTGATGACTGGCTGATTACCATCTCATTAAGAGACATGGCCAGGCAGGGGAGAGAAGGACCTGTCACAGTTTAAGGAGCTCATCAGAGCACAGAAATAATACATGCCGAAGACTGGCTTCATGTCTGATGATACCTGAAGGAAAATGATTTCTTTATCTGAGAAAATAGGAGGAGGGAGAACTTGCACTGTAAAAAAAATGAGCTGGAAATACTAGGGATGTATCATTTTTGTATCGTTTTGCTCCACAGATTTGTCACTTCAAATATGGGTTTTTAGTTTTTAGTTTGTGGTGTACACCTACCCTGTGAAATGATTACTGGAATTATGATTTATGATCCTATAAAGTATTCATTTGAAAGATGGAGGAGAGTCCCTCGATCATCTGCCAGGAAGTTAATACTTGACAATTATACACTCAAAGCTGCTCAGTTTGACATGTCAGGTGTTACTGAATTCAGTAGATCAGGATGGGCTCCAACAGCCTACACTACCATAGAAATATTTATCAACTTGCTGGCTAATGATAAACCGTGATTCATCCTGAAGGTTCACAGACTGGTTTTCTGTGACACTTTTGTGTGTTTGCGTTTGTGCAAGTGAATCTTAATTCCAGCATCCATTTGTGTTGAGGAGGAGAAGGAGAAGGAGGAGGAGGAGGAGGAGGAGGGGGTGTGTGTGTGTGTGGGGGGGGGGGTAAAAATCCCAAGGTAATCTGAAGCACAAAGGCAATGTCATTATAGACATGGGGAGACATTATTCTAAAATGGCAAGTGATGCAGTGCTGAGACAGTAGATAAGGTGAAGGAAAATGTGGAGGAAAGAGGAGAGGAGAGAGTGAATGCTTGAATTTGTCATGGACAGATAAAAACAGGGTAGGCTGGAGGATGCAGCGATAGGGGCCCTCTTCCCTTCTTCTCTCCCTCCCTCCCTCTCTCCCACCATACCCTCCTCACTCCCTTTTTGAGGTTTATCTGACATACGATGAATGCAGCAATTTTATCTGAATAGACAAAGGAGCGGTGACATGCAGCCTCACTCTGACGATTGACCTTGAATGAAGACGAAGGGAAGGAAAGAAAAAGGGAGGGAAGGAAGAAAGAGAGGAACGGCCATGGTCATCACTGCTTCTGCCTGCTTGTTACAACTCTCTGAGCTGTCTTAATGTTATCCTCCAACCACTACTAATACCAGACAATGCATATCTATTTGTGTAGCTGTGTTTTTTTTCATGTAGCTGATGCACATTCGTCATTTATACTTCCAACATAAAATTACAGGAAGATGGTAAAGCTCATTTCTCTGTTGATTTAAAATGACATATCTCTGGCACTAATAGGGCTTTTGAATCCCGTAGACAGAAGACAGCCTTAATGGAAAAAATCCACCTTAAACCAGTTAAATAAATAGTAGTAAAAACCTGCAGGTCAACAAAGGACATTTAGTTGTGAACTTTAGGCCAGGCTCACTTTATACACCTGGAAAAAAATAGATTTTTTTCTTCTTTCTTTCTTTCTTTCTTTTTCTTTCTTTCTTTCTTTCTTTCTTTCTTTCTACCTACCTACTCCTTTTGCCAACAACTGGATGCAACATCCTTAGACATGTTCCCTGGGAGTTTTTTCCACCACTGTATACTAGAATGAACGCACCAGCCTTTTAGTTGCTCAATCAATCAGATGTATTGATTTATCTTTTGTCAGATAAATACAGAACTAATAATGGAGTTAATAAGAGCTTAATTTGTCTGATGCCAACCTCAGGCTTCCTGCTGCTGCTGATCCACCACTGTGATCATGTGTAACTGATGGTATTTCTCTCCACTTCCATCTCTCATTATTACAGTAGAACCATAAACTGCCAATATTTACTAATCATTAGTTCATTAGTGGTTCTTTTACTCACAGTGAGACATAAACACACAGACCACAGTGTGGGAGATGAGCAGTGTCCTTGTTTAATAACAGCATATAACATCACCAAGCAGAACAAAGACATACAGTTCGTGGTTCTTTGTTCTTGCTGGGATGTCATACACTTTAAGAAAAAAATTATATGGCAATGTCCTGTTTCAACAATGGCATGAAACGCAGACAGTTGTCGACAGATGAGCGTATGTGCACTGCTCTGTGAGGGTTGGGACTATAGCTGAAAGTAGGTGGCATCTTAACTGAAGGTAGCAGCTGCTTGATGTCACCTGGAGTGTGTGTGTTGAGCTTAATGCACTTTGGCACACCTAAACTTTGTAGTCCATGGCTGCACACTGAAGTGGAACGGGGTTATATGTGGCCCGCAGCTGGCATCTTCGTGATGGGACGTTACCCGCAGCACAGACTTGAGTTCTGACCAAATCAATTAACAGATGTGTTCTGACATCGCTATGTAAACGGCGAGCTCTGCCCCAGCTATGATGTGAAAGACGACGGGCTGAGGATATTGCATGAGTGAATTTGTCAGAACTTTCCTGAACTTGTGTGTTAGTAATTTTAAATGTCAGTAATTCTCTGTGTCACCGAGCTCAATCTGAAACAGGAAAGGAGTAATTTCACTTATTGGGCTCAAGATCAAATATTATTTCAATGACAATATGGAATATATGGAATAAGACAAACCTCTAGATTGAAGAAAACATACAATTAGACAAAAATTACCCATGAGGATGAGTTTCTAATTTTAATATACATTTTAAGAAAGTAGAATAAAAATCTGACTTATAAATGTGGTATGTGATATATAAGTAAGTTATAATCATTGTTATGAAGTTTGTCGTGTGGTATAAATGTGTGTGTCATCTGCATAGCAACAGTAAGAAATGCATCCAAAACTGTGACGCCATAAACACTACCCACAGGTTTAACAAATGCCAACTTAGTACCTGAAGCTGTGAGTCAACATTGTATGGTGCAATTTGACAAAAGCAGCACTCAAGTAGAAAACAGCTCCATGGCCATCCAGTTTATTCAACATACAATTTCAGCCACTTTAAAGAGTTTGTCATCAACTTCCACTTTTAAGTAAATTAATGAAGAAGTTACCTCTTGAGACTGCTCTGCAGATTTTAAAGAAACTCCAGACTAAAAAAAGAAACCTAAGATTCATGAAGAACATTTTCTTTTTATCGGATCATCTCAGTACAATCACATTTTCTATTTAATGATATTCAGTGTTGCAGTATAGTTTTATAGAAACACTCTTCTTATAACATTTTTCCTGCAGTAATGGTTGTCACTGATCATTTAACACATTACCCTCAGATAAATTAGGTAGAACAGATCTGAAATGCGTTCGACCAATCACTTTTTTTGTGAATATGATCTGAACTGGATTTTGTCACCTAATGGGTCTCATGGATTTTCCCATAGCTCACTGTGGGTGTGTTAGCAACCTTGTTTTTCCTCTGTTTTCCCTTGTAGCTTTAACTTTGTTCTTTTTGGTGAACAAAGGCATCAAAGTGTGCAAAGAATACAGGGAGGCATCTGTCTTTGCCCAAAACCTTTTTAAAATCAGATGCTTTTCCTGGATCTCAGGACAGCTCAGATATGTTGCTACATTAGCATCTGAGGACAGCAACAGAGGCTTTTATGCGTCTTTATTATGGCTCTGCATTGATTTTCACTTTGGATGTGCATTCAAAAAAACTTACCATGAGAGTCTGTTATATTCTGCGGCATAAGTTTTTACTGCGACAAGTGCTGCAATGACAACAGTTATGTATGATAGAGCATTAGCTTCTTAATGAATAATAGATGAATCTATTCATCACATACATTTTCCAGTCTTTCCAGGCTTCAAGTTCCCCCCTTGTAGACCAAAGAAGTATTTATTGACTGATTTGATCGTCATTTCATAAATAACAGTGATTTATTTTAGCAGTCGGGCAAGACACTGCTCTAGATTCATCCACATTAAGATGACGAACATCAACTAGTGACCTTTGCTTTGAATGTGCAACATCCTGTTCCACAAGTTAACCATGTGGATGTGATGTTGAGAAGATCACCAGACTGCCATATAACAGGTGTGCAACTCTGTCCAGACAGTGATCTTTTAATCTGCTAATGCGAGGGAAAGAACAATCCCACATCTGGAAGTTTTACTACTCTGTAATTGCGGAGCTGCTAGCGAGCAGCCCCCTGAGTATTGGAGCGAAAGAATGACCTGCATTCAGCTCCAAACACAGACAGACGTGATAACATTTAGAGGGGATGAAATTTGTGTTAATTTCAGATGACTTGCCTTTTCCAAACCAATTTGGTTTTCGCTCTGTTTGTTGACGTTGCTTTTAATGTGAAGCCTGTGACATGCATTTCCACAACAGATGGATTAATGTTTTTCTTTGCTCCGTGTATTTTTTCCTCTCATTTCATTCCCCTCTACTTTCTCTCTCTCTCCCCCTCTCTCTCCCTTTCTTTCTCTCTTGCTGGATTTCATCTAGACAGGTGCTTCCTGGCCGGACTTTGACGTAAAATTAAACACAAGTCCAGATGTGAAGTGTGTGCGTCCATATGTGTGTGTGTATGTGCATGTCTAAGACAGACAAAACAGAGAAGACAGAGCAAAGCATGTTTCTTGTGCATGCCACAGAGAAAGGAATGAAAAGGAATAAAGTAAAACAGAAAGGAAAAGAGAGAGGGTAATAAATAATCTGGCCATGAAAGAAAATTTGTGACAAATGCAATCCCATAATTTGAACAAGTTAACTTTCCGTGAACCTATTACTCTTAAAATTGAAGCACAGCACAGGGACATGCACTAAGACTACTTTATGAGTGCACCCTTTCCTTTTCATTTGTTTTACTTCTTGAAAAACAAGTTAGCCTACTTACACATCCCTGTGAAAAATTGATATTTTGTATGAAGCTGTTGAAATCAGTGCAGCTTTCTGAAAAATATATCTGTGCTTCTGTGGTCATATCACATGCACAAAACATTCCTTTTATTTAATGTCAGTTTCAGGCTGATTCCAGGTTAATGGCACCACAATGCAGCTTTTACAGGCCGATTAAATACAGCCGTCTGAAGACATACTTTCCCGGTTCCTTCTTTGCTTCTTTCGTCCTTGTCCTGAATGGAGAGACAGGAGAAGGGGAAAAAAAGAAAGAGAGAGAAATGGAAAGGTCATGAGTGATGGATGCTTTGTGTGTGTCTGTCATTCCCAATTACTGAACTTTGCCTCTTAAAGCGTCGCTCAGATGCATTTCTCATTTCTGCCTTTCTGACTGATGAAGAGCAGGCTCTGACTGGGGGCACTGTGTGTTTTAAACACCGCTTCACTAGTCAATCAGTATTTACTTCAGATACAATACACTACAGCAGCTGCTGCTGCTCTGCAGCGTTCCTCTGTAACTTTTCCTCGATTTGTATTCATTCTCATTTCATGTTCTGTTATCAAATGTATAGTTTCCCTGTGCTCAGGTCTGTTATGGTGCGATGTGAAGAAAAATGAGATTACATATCATGTTTTTTTAAAGAAGTGTTCAAAGCTACAAAAGTACACCACAGGGAACAGAGCCTTTGGGGGGAGGCTACACTTTTGTACTGAGCAGTTTAGATGCATATAATACCTGCAGTTAGTGCTTTGAGCCCACACTTACAAATGCAAGCAGTCTGTTTTAAGTTCATCATTATTGCATTATTAAATCCCAACAATTTAAAAGATGTTGAAACAAGATAAAAACATTCATACTCTTTGTACCTTGAGGCAGCAACAGATTACGATCCTCACATTCTTATTTTTGTGTACTTAAATATATTTTCTTTTCACTGATTTGTGTGATAAGTGTTCCAGATGTGTTCACTGCCCCATATTTAAGACAGTGTGGCCCCATACAGCTGCCTTATGTGGTCCTCTGTGTTATTTTGAAGGGAAAAGAAAGAGAGAGTAGGGGGGACAGGTGCTATGGCAGGCAGCTAGGTTAATCTCCTCTGTGCTCTGTCAGCCTCCTCGCAAAACTTTAAAAAGTGTCATGTTGACTAGCTGTAACACTGTGACACTCTACAGACATGGGAAGGGGAGGTGGGAGGGAGGGAGGATGCAGAGATTGAGACAGAGCAGGAGGAATGGAGAAGGAGGGATGGAAAGAACTGTTGACGAAAAAAAAATCAAATATATACTTGCAAAAAACCAGCAGAAACCTCCAACACCTTCCTCATTCTCGCCTTTTCTTTCACCCACTGACTATATTAAAATCTTAGCCCCTGTTAATACATCTATTTTCTGCTCGTGAAAACCTCCCTAAGTGTCACGATAAAGGTGGAGGTGGTTTGTGAGGTCGGCCCGAGGAGAGCTTTACGAGACAAGCTGCACTGATATATGACTCGCGGAGACTCCATTAAAACCCTGGACCTGCGCCATTTGGGAAAATGGAGGTCACTCATGCTAGGGTCATGTGACATCTATAAAATCAAACTTTTTCTTAATATCTGGTCATATATCACCTGTTCCCCCCTCCTCCTTTTTTCTCTCTTTTTTCACTAATGCCTGAATCTTAAACAATAGGGCGAGGGTCGAGGATGATCGTTTTTCAAAGGAGTGTGTGTGTGTGTGTGTGTGTGTGTGGGGGGGGGTTTATTATGTGCAAGGGGGCTGGTAAGGCGAACAGTGGATGCTCAGTTTTTGATAAATGTACTATATCAGATCTGCAGAGGAGCATAAAGGGGACAGTTGGTATTGTTGGAAAGACAAGAACAGGTGTGTAAAGGCATGGTCGGGAGTCCTTTTCCCTCTCTGTCTGTCTCTCCTTCCCTGTCCTCCATCATTCTCTTTTCCTCTATTTGTCATGCTCAGCTTCTCATTTCATCTGTCTCTGCAGGTAACCTAATTAAAGTGACTTCACGCTTTCTCCCTCACTCACCTTACACGGATAATTGTCTCCGTCTCTTGCACTCATCCTGCCTTTCTCTTATCCTCTCCCACAGTCTCTGTTTGAATCTTAAACTTGTCCTAAATGTATACCCTTCCTTTTGCTCCAGCTCCTGTCTCTGCTCATACTGTATACCCTTAAAACCCAAGAAACATGTCATTTCCCATCTCTCCCTCCCTGGTTCTTCCTTTCCCTTATCTTCATGTCTCTTTAAGCCAGAGTGGGTGTCCTGTCTGTCTACCCATGGCTCCCAGCTCCCCAGGGTAGCATTTCCAGGCTTCATTTGTTTGAGGGCTTTCTAATCTGGGGACTGGGACAACCTCAGTCCACCGTGCCCTCGTCAATCATCCCCACAGAGGAGCAGAGAGGAGGTGAAGAAGGAGTAGAGAGGAAGAAGAAGACTGGAGGTGATGGCATGATTAGTTATCTGTCCTCGCTCTCACCCACCCGCCCCATCTCCAGAAACTACCGCTCTCTCCATCGTTCCCATCGCTCCCTCACTTACTCCTTCTGCCTTTCCATACCCCCCCCCTTTGCTGTCTCTCTATCTATCTTACCTTCTTATCTCTCCTTTGCTTGTTCCTCTCTCCTGCATCCTGAGCGCCAGCCTGTAGCGCCAGCCATCCCTCTATCCGTCTGTCTATTTATCTGTCAGTCTGATTGTCTGACCTCAGCCCCGACGGTGGTCCCTTTTGTGTCTGCGGACAAATGAGGATGACCTTTTATTGTAAAACAGACACCTATGGGGAGGGATGAAACCGCCAGTGTTTAAATTAACAACAGAGGGAAGAGAGGGAGAGGGAGGCCATTTCAAACAGAGAGAGGGAGTTGGACAGAGAGAGAGAGAGTGTAAAGTTTTTGAAGTTCTCATAATTATAGAACAGTGTTTGCGTCAAACTAGCATGGCCACAGTTCAATAATAAAGTCCCCCACCTGGCTGGCAGCTATTGATGAACAGTGGTGGAACAGTGAGGAGCGGACCTCTTGAACGTGCCCCAGACCCATCAGTATGGGTGCATGAATTATAAATGGCATTGACAGTGGAGGCCATAAGAGTAGACAGAGTATTATTGCACATGAAGGTCCATTCTGATTTTGATTATTTTTATTCCAGGGGGCTCACAAAAGGCCAGGAGACTGTTGGTGAATATTCTAAAAGGGCACAGGGCTGAGATGGGCTTGATGGCAGGCTTTGATTTCTGGCTAATAGCCACTTCAAACAGGCTTGGACGACCCAGAGACAGGGGAGGAAGATGACACTGGGGCTAAAGGACAGGAGGACACACAAAGGGCGGACAGACAAACCACACATACACACACACAAAATATATGTTACATTTCACAGTTTAAGCTTTGACTTGACATTCATACCCACAGCTACAAGTTAGACTGTACACACACACACACACACAAACATCTGACCCATTGACATATTATCACATGTATGTTGTGTGTGACATATGAAGCTTCCCTTTTAAGGGATAAAATGCAATCTATCTGTTTAAGTGGAAGCTTTTTGTCTGATGTTTTCCTGGTCACGTTCACAAAGGTAGAGAAGCTCATGAAGATTTAAAGCCACCACTTGAAAATGATGAACACCTCTCCAGTCTAGTGATTGATTTGGATGTTATTTGCAAATTCTTTATACATGTTTACTGGCACCATAACATGCATAACATACTTAACTAGCTGCAGTAGATTAGGTAGTCATTAGTGAAACTAATGCACAACAGACCTCATAACTTTGTAGATTAGGATGCTTTACACTTGACACTTTACTTCCTATCTCTAACCAATCTCTCTCTCTCTCTCTCTTTTCGTCACTCTAAACACACACACACACACACACACACACACACACGTACTCATAAGCATGGAATCATGCAGACTGTCCTGTTGCCTTGGTGATCTAGAATTCTTTGTCTGCTTTGGCCTGTCTGATCTAAAGGCTTCTGGGTGGGGAGTCAAAGTCTGGATTATAGGCTGAATTTAATATAGCAAAATTAATCTACCCCACTGCAACACACACACACACACACACACACAAATACCCAACACAGTATAAATCTTCCTTAAGGTCCAGCTCCACCTCCTCTTCATCATAACTGCCTCTCATTCATTAGCCACACAGTAACACACCAATAAATACACTTGCGCGCATAAACATGGCCACGCACACATGTACAGTACACACCCACTGTGATTGTCACACGACTGAGATAGCCTCCACGCCACAGTCCCACTCTTTCTCTTTAATTACAAAGAATGGGCCTGGGTAGGTCACACAAAACAAATCAATATCTCTAAAAGAAATATTCAAATGTGACCTAGAAAACAGAGCTTGCGCACCCATTTTATCATTGATTTTTGACACAAGGCGATTTAGTATTTGAGATTTTTTTTTTTTTTTTTTTTTTAAGCTTTGTGCCAAACAGCACATAAATATTTACTCCAAAGATAAAGCAAGAGTGAAAGAGAATGAATATTGAGTTTGGAGGTAAGCATGTGTGTATGATCCAATATCCATCCAAAGAGAGGCTGCATATTGTCTCAGTCAGAAAGGCAATATAAATATAAGCATATTTGTTAGAGGCAGGGTCAATATCATAAGGTGGATATGGTTAGCGCCTCAGAGGCTACTTAGGTAGATAGTTTGAAATCAATGGTGTGTCTGGCACGCAGCTCATTGTCTGATTACTCTTCTCTTTCTTACACCTACCAGATTAAGTTACTTTTCAGATCCAATCAGACGGGAGGGTCCTGTCTTTCTTTTTATGTACGCTGCTTCATTTAAAACTATTTTCATACTTGGTTTATCGCCTCTAAAAAGAAAAAAACAACATTCAAATCTTTGTTCAAGGAAGGAGCTGCTGAGCACACTTTTCTTTTTTTTTTTTGCTCCCTACAGTTTGCTGCTTCACACATGTGCCATCACACGTTTCCACCTGGGAGCTGCCCAGTTCAGCCAGTCCTCTGCTGTTGACGACTGAGCAGTTTCACTGGGGCAGCTGGGAGTTAAGCGCTCATCCGTGGATTTAAACTGCCAGCTTTCCTGTCTCCCTCCTGCCCTTTTTTAACCTGTAGGTTGCTGCTGCCCTCCAAAAAAACAAAAACAAAACTGCAATGAACTGATTGGATTTTTTTGGTATTCAGTATATCTACTATTCATTAAGTCTGGGCCTTTGAGATGTTGATGTTATTGCTTGCTTGATTAACAAGGAGATGTCAATTTTCTAGTGGAAAAAGCTCCAATGATGATCCGTGAGCTCCTCTGTAGCTGAAGTTGCAACATGTGTAATCCAGAAACATGATGTCATTTATGGTGAAAGCTCATTCAGTTTAAGTATTAGCCAATATTAATGGCGCTTTAAGGAATGTGTAGGAGTGAGAACACACAGATTACTTTCTATATGTGCCGCGGAGCTGCAGACTCAGCTGTTAGGTGTGTTTATACTGGCTTCTGTTGGTCGGGCACAGTTGTCTGTCTGTGTGCATATGTGTGTGTTGTGCTGACTTAAATTCACATAGTTGCATTGCAGGGACTTGTCTTCCTCATGAGGACAAAAAGCTTGTCCCCACAACATAAGTCATGAAATCGTATGTAACGTGTAGACACGGTTTAAAAGGTTTTTCATGGTTAAGAGTTTGGTTAGTGGTTATGGTTAAGGTTAGAGTAAGTCTGAAGGAAATGAATGTATGACAGTGTAATGTCCTAAGAAGTTGTGTGTGTGTGTGTGTGTGTGCGCACATTTTTGCGAGTTAGGAGGAAGAAGAGGACATAAGCCTGGATTAAGTTCAGAGGATGATTTTTATCCTTGTAGGGGGTCTCTAAACGGTAAGAGATGGATGCAAGGTGACCCTATCTGGACACACACACGCTCAAACACTCACACACACATGGATGCACTCTAACAGAAACAATCTTCAATGTAACAGTGTACTCACCAATGAACACATAAACACATAAACATACCCACAAGGGCAAGGACACACCAGAAGAAAGACTTGAAGAAACATGCAATCATCACACACAAACACACACACACACACACATAGGTGTGTTGTGATCCACAAATAGGGATTATATAGTGCTGATGTTAGAAGTAAAAGAAAGAAGACAGCTCTGCCAAAGCTTTCTCCTCACTGTCACGGCGATAACACTAACAGTATTGACAGTGGATAGAATCACCTTCAATAACATCTACCTCCATTTTTTTCCTTTTTCTTTTTTTTCCATTTGTGCTGCCAATTTTTATGTATTGACAGTGTGTGTGAAAGACAGCAGGAGAGGACGGCAGAGATCTGAGAATAAACAGAGGCTCAATTAATTCAGAGGTCTTCCATCAGTGTGTGATTTCTCCTCAGCTTCTTCACCCTTATGTTCTGAGAAAGACACAGTGCGATCATGTGGTTTCCTGATCGAACATTAGGTCGACATCATGACATTAAAGAGCGCAGGAGCAGGTGAGAGAGATAAATAAAAGAAGAGGAGAGAAACAAAAAGGGTGGGGGCACCCTGTGTCATTTCATCTTTTCATTCTTCATACAAGTGACGGCAGCGTTTGATGGAGAAGCCGATTATTGTTGGATTTCTCTTTGTTCTCAGCCATTAGAGCTCAAGATAAGCGGTGGACAAGCAAATGGAATTTTCTCATTCAAATCCTCCTCCTCCTCCTCCACCACCTCCTCCACCTCCTTCTCTATGACTTCCTCCTCTCATCTTGTCCTCTTCCACTTCTTCCTCTTTCTCCATGTCCATGTCTCAGGCACTGATCAGATTTGGCCCTTGGAAATGAGATTTCAAGGGACTCAGTTCATCCCACAATGCCGCGCATGACCTTTGCTTTGTTTCTGCCTCTTTCTGTCTCTCTGTCTGTCTTGCGACATTTCTACACTGTGCACACACAGGTGCAGACACTCAGATCTCTCTTTCTCTCTCTCTACACACACACATTACTTACTCTTTGTAGTGCATTTGACACAAACTCTCAACACACTTTATTAAGAGTGAAAAGAATGTGGGAGCAGAACAATAAAAGAAACAAAGATGACAGAATGTGGATAAAACAGGCAGCATAGTGTAAACTGGGTGTTTGCTCTTACAAGACTGGGGCCTTTGGGTCTTGACTTGGTCTTTGAGGTGGAAGTGTGGGCATAGGTCTGATCTAAAGAGCAAGTACAAACTCTGACTCCCTAACATGCTTACATGTATTGTTATATAAAGCGCTCTAAGGGAAGAGCTTCTGCACATCCCTGTGACTTCTTTTTGAAATGATAAACTCAGCTCAGCGTACGGCTGCAACAGGAGGAGGAACTTGATGATAATTTCATAGTCTTTTTTCCTTTTGCTTTAATGTCACATTGTGTTTAATTTCTTTTTTCTTTCTCTGTTTCTTTCTTCTTAATTCTGTCACTCTCTTCTCTTCAGCTGCGAACACGAAAAATGAAAAGATGTGTGTCTCTCCGCCTCAACTCTGCTACTTCATGTCGAAAAAAGCAACCTCCCACCCCCCACAACCCCTGCCTCCATGGGATCATTCCAAACAACTATTTCATTCAGGGATGGTAATCAGACAGACAGTCGCACACACGCACACTCGCACATACACACACATACGCACACACACACAGTAATGGCAGTAAGTGATTAGGTTCACAGATGAGGGATCATTTTTGTCCATTTTCTAGGAAATGGTGATTGCTCCCAGCATTCATTAGCAAATCGCAGAGTTCAAATGATTCAGAGGCAGCACCCACTCTTTTAAAACCACCTTGCGCAGTCCAAGATGAATAAAATGAGACCACAAATTAATAGACATACCACTGAACTAGTTTTACAGATGAAAAGGACATGGTATTATTATGTCCTTGATGTCTTCGGAAAAGTTTAGTAAAATATGTAAGCACCAAAACTGCATTTCCGTGTCAATTATCAACAAAGAAGTTTTTTTTATATATCTGTGTGTGTGTGTGTGTGTGTTTTGCTGTTCTAGCAGGGCATATACAGCGCAAGAGTCTATTTGAATGGCACCGTGTGTGAATGTATCATTGAAATGTGTAATCCCTGAGCAGCTGGGGAGCTGTGTGTGATGGAGAGAGCTTGGCTTCATCATAGCCTCCACAGGAGACTGGATGAGTCCAGAGTGAGGGAGACAGACAGAGACGTAGAGACTGAGGGAGCGAAGGAGGGAGGAGGAGAGACACCATACTGACAGTATGAATGATACATCATATGATTGTCTTGGACAGAGCTGTTCTCTCTGACTGCCTATACTGCACTCTCCAACTGTCCTCCATTTCACAAGCCCTGGTGGACTGATTTATTACACTCAACAAAACTGCTATAGACTAGACTCTGTGTTGCTGCCCATAAGTTTTCAAACTTTTATTTTATTTATATGTATTATTGTGTTTTTCCCCTCATGTCTTCAGTTATTGCAGGGATAGTTCATTGATAGATAAGGACAAATAGATGAGGCCATGGACTTTGATTTCAGATTTGCAGATTTGCAGCATCAGGTCAAACTTTTGTTGTAAGCCTGTACGCTAACCACTGGAAACTCAATAGTAAAATCAAACAAAGGTGGCATAGCAAGACGTATTTTAGTGGAAATACCTCAAATAAGCTTGTATTTTTTTTTGTCTCCAATTAACAGTCAATAACAACTAATGACCTTTGAAGTTTGAAATCTTCCCTTTCCTCTGCTGCCACTGCTGAAACAAGCAAAGGGCCGGAATAAACACATGTCGTCGGTGGGATAACAAGAATGGTGTGTTTGTGGGATGTAGGTTACATTTCAAAGGTTTGAAAGGCCAGAGAAAGCTACCATCTGTGAATTATTGAAGAGGTAAGGGATATGATGGAGAATATGAGTGAGTAGCATTTAGAGTTCAGAAGTGAGAGACGGCTGGCTCACAGTGCAGTTCTGTGTGCACGACTACGATGGGAAATCTATACACCCTAACCTTTCTTTGTCTGTAGTTTTATTGAAATTGACTGGTCAGGGGGACGATGCTTCGCTAGGATAGTTTGAAGTGAATCCAGTCCCTCCTGATTCCAGACCTCCTTCACTCCTCAACTTACAAACCGTGTTTGCACTGTATGCGGATGATGAAATCTTGTAATATGAGACTTGCAGCTTCCCAGTTCTGTCTGGAACATGTATCCCGCTCTTTTCTTTTTCTTTTTGTTTGGATTCATGTGCTTGATAGAAACTCACTCCTGATAATAAGTATGCCTGTGTTTGTGTGTTTGTATACGTGTGTGTATCATAGCCACAAGCCAGCGCGCTCCAGTTTTTATTTTAATAAAACACTTGTATTTTGTTTTCTGAGGCTTTATGCAAACCCCACACAATTATTCAGATATCACACAGTATGACCCCCAGTTCTCAGGACACTTATGGGATTACATTTGTTTTGGACAAAAAGATATCAATTTTTCGCTGTCATTTTGCACCTATTTTCTACATTTGCCAATTTACCATAAATACAGACAATCATCTGAAATGACAACATATGGAATTGCGAAGAGGATTAGGCATAAACACCTCCCATATCTCCACCAGCCACCCCGTTGAGGGAGGGCAGGTCGGCAAATAGGTTTTTCACATTTCAGACACCACAATGTCACTCCATCTCATTGCGGCATCCATTACGTGCTACCTTGGGAATGAGGAGAGGTCCATGCTGAGAATCAGGGCAGAAAATGGCCGCCCGCTAGGAGGGGTAAAATGGCCAGCATTATTATTCTGGCTCCCCCCCCAGGGGGAATCGGCCTGAATATAGATATGCAACATTATAAAACCAGGTTATTATCTGGGTGCAGGGTAACGGCCTCTTGCCTCTCTCCCCTATGACACACACACGCGCATACACATTGATAAACACACGTGCGCACATACACACACACACAGGAGTGTGCGTAGCCCGTGCACACGTCCTGGAATCAGTGTGCACTATCTGGGTGGTGTAGGATACTGTGATGATTGCAGCGCTTCTGGTGACTGAGGGATGTTTATTGTGCCTATTGTTGTTGCCTTTCTGTTTTCATCATGTGTCATTGTTTTTCTGATTATGTTCTTGCCTCTTTTATTTACAGAAAATTAACATCAAGCTCCCCCTCAGTTCTTCTGTCTGTCTTTCTCGGCGTAACATAATGTCATTTTATGGTGCAATGATATTTCTGATTTCAGTAATGTAGACGGCAGCTTCATATCAGTGAGCATTATTCATTTATGGGCTGTGTTCTTTAAAAACACATTATTACTTTGGCTATAAAATTGAGTTGTTGTATGTGTGTGTGTGCATGTGCGTCCATGTCGTTAGGATTATGTATAGGTTTTACAGATTATACCTGACATCTTGAGCCATGTTCTCCACTGCAGTGATCCAGCTCCTTTAACAAATGCACACATGAACAAAATGTACATATAGTCCTGTCTGTGTATGCAGCACAGGATTGACACAAGCATTTTAAATTAGGCAGGAAAGCTACTGTCCCTCCTCTCTCTCTTCCTCTGTGTATATGTCTTCTTCTTTCTATTTATGTCCAGATATTCCTCTCTCGGTTCTGTCTTCTGTCTTCCTCCTTCCTCTCTTGTTCTAAATTTCCCCTTTTTTCTGTTGATGTCTACCATTTGTGCCTCCCTTCAGTAGATTTGCCCCTTTCCTTCCAATGCTTTTCATACAATTTAATAGCTCTCTCTCTTCTCTTCCTCCACCTCTCTCTATTTGTCTATCTGACTTCTCCAGGTCTGCTCTAATTCCCTCCTTTATTCATGAACCTAACCCTGCTGGGTTAGTTGGCGTGGTGAGTACAAGCACACGCTTGTGTCTGCAGCTTTGTGTGTGTGTGTGTACGCACGTGCACGCACAGTGCACAGTGCACAAGAGGAGAGGCAGACAGCAAATAGGAATATGAATCTTTAAGGGCCTGCTGCTACTGTGACTGAAATGACTTTTTAGAGCCACAGTGATTTTGTAAGAAGGATGTTGATGAGGGCCAGATTGCAGGAGATGTGTAAGTGTGTGTAAGTGTGTGTGTGTGTGTGTGTGTATACGTGCGCACTTTGGGTTACTGCATCTCTGTTTTGCCTCTCTGTGCATATACATACAGCCTATACATCAAGATTTCCTTTATGTCATCTTTGTTTTAACCCTGAGACTTTTATCTCATGCATAGTTTCTCTAAATATGGACAGTTATTGGGACATGTTCATATCAGTTCACTCTATAACCAAACAGCTTTTTTAAACATCTCCCTGCCTGACAAAAGAATATAAACTCCAAGAGACATGTTTCCACTGAATATCACCTCCGTCCATCCAGAATGACAAAATGCAGATTACCATCTCTAAACTTCAAAACTCCTGTTGTTTTGGCAGCTTCATTTCTATATTATAACCTGAGCTCCCGAGCTTTCTGCTCCGCATGTGACGCACGCACAGTGGACAGAGCACATGACTAAACTAGACTGTTTGAGCATCACAACCATGTGTCTGGAGCCCAAAGTGTCAGGTTGAATGGTCACCGTTGACCATGATGAGTCAGCAATAATTCATTAGCGACCCAAGAGCACGGTTGGGATAGCAGCTAGGGGTCAGGGTTAGGGGTCATGTGGGAGGTAGCACTCACTGATTTAAAATAAGTGGCTAGCCTTGGAACGTGAGCTATCAAAAATGCTTGACATTTGGTGGCGTTCAGAAGGGACGTGAAATGCCAAATGCCAATAACAGGGAAACGTTTATTCAGAAAATCTAGATACCAACTAGTAGAAAGATACAAAATGAGTGTGCACGTCTTGACAGCAGCACTTAATCATTCAAAAAAAAAAAAAAAAAGGAAGCTGGATTTTTACCCAGATTTACCTCATAAAATGTCCCCAGTAAATATTTTACTCATGATTTCATTCTCCGCACACAAAAGAAAAGCAAACTTCATTTTATTTAGTTTGCTTTTTTACCTCATAGGTCTCATCTTACAAGGTTGACTCACAGGCTGCAAACTGTTAAATAATTTTTTAGCACTATTAAAAAAGCACAGCAAGATCAGTGGGTGAGACCGTCCTGTTTCAAATGCTAATCAAACATGACAACCCCATCAAAAAAGTGTGAGCGACTGCCGACGGATCCTAAAAAAAAAAAAAGAAAAATTAGACTGTGTTTGTGCAGACTGTGTGTGTGCATGTGTAAATTCACTTGTGTGGTATGTGTTAGAGTGTGGCTGCTACTCTGGGCTGTCTGTCACCATGCAGCCTCCATGTCATTACCATAGAGCCATGACATCTCTGGCAGCCTTCTGAAGCCTCAAATCTGATAAAAACAGAGATAAATCTGATCTCTGATCTTCCTGATGAATATGATAAGACCTGCTCCAGGTTAATGGACCTTGACACCTTTCAGGGCCCCAGGATCCACAGATCCCGGATCAGAGGTGGAAGAGACTACAGAGGTGGAGTAAGAGGAAGTAAAACCCAGGGGGGGTTAGTAGAAGCTGCCCTAGAGAGGTGCTCGCAGGCTGGGCTTGGATGACAGCCATGGCTGGGTGACGGTCCAAAGCTCCATGCAAAGCCCTCCTCTTGCCTGTGGAAGAGAGGAGGGGCTCATTCTCAGTCATTCACTCACACACACACACACACACTGATGCACACACACAACTTTCTGTCTCTCTTTTCCTGTTTTTAATTCGCTCTTCCCTTCTCTTTCTGTCTCTTATATTCTTGTAGACTCTAACTCTCTTCTATTTCTGTTTTCACTCTCTCTCTCTCTCTCTCTCTCTCTCACACACACACACAGGGATCTGGGGGATATATAGGGGTGTGGTAGAGCTAGTGATGAGGCTCTGCTTTGATGCCCAGTGGGAGATTACAGGGCCAAGAAGCAGAGATAAAAGTACAACTGAAACACAGGTATCTGCTCTTGCTTATGCCTTACAAACACATTCACACATACACTTACACACATCCATAACACATGTTTCGAGTTGGCCTAAGATACACACACCGACACACCTACATACACACTAACATCTAATGGCTAGTAGGTGACACTGAGGTCTTTGCCCCTGTCTGCCAGTCCTCATTTGTTTCCCAGCCCCTCCTCTGTGTGTGTAACAGTAGCACTTGCTACTGGGTGTCTTGTTACTCCTCAGAAGGTCTATTGATTTAACTCTTGCCACAATCTATAACACTATTGTCTTGCCTTAAGTGTCTCATCTGTACAATTCACTGGCAGGAGTCTATACATCAAAAACCCCGCCTGCTTAAGGATATTGGTATTCTGCAACATGCTGGGAATTCTTGTTTTTTTTTTTTTTTTTCTCAGTGAATTTCACATTTCTTGCACACTCAACCTTACTTTTTTTAAAGGAAAGATGCTCCCAGCTAGACACAACCCAGGCCCAGCACAGGTTTATTTTTACTTCTGTTGTGTTTAAGAAGTCAGTATTTTATTTCACAATATCCTATAGCAGCGATGTAGACCAGAAGTTATAATTCAGATTTTTCCAAAGTGGGACATGGATGAGATATCCAGCCTAGTCTGGGATTTTGACATTGACAATAAAAAAAAAGAAAGAGAGAAAGAAAAATATATATACACATAGGCCGACAGCTAAAGAGATGATAATATTAAAGCCGCAGCTACATTGATATGTTTGCTGCTTGGATTTAGGCATCAAAGTACCTTTAGGTATGTTGCTAGTTTTAGAATTAATTGTTGAATATATTTTCTTCTCAGAGTCATTCTGAGAATACAGATGCTATGTGCGTGTGTTGGTATTTGATCACACCCTGATCTTCTTGATCCTTTTTTTTTTGTCCAAGCAGATTGGATCTACCTGAGAGCAACAAATCACTCTGGTATGTTGATGGAAAAAGGCAGTCACATTTTCTGCTGTGACAAATGCTTACCTTCAAGCATCCTACACACTCACATGTCTGGCCTGCGTTCTGCTGATATTCTTTACAGCAACTGCAGGTCCTCTATTGATGTTGTTTTATACCTTTCGTAAGCTTTATAAATCATTATAATATATGATATAAGTAATATTTCACAAGCTTTAGCCTGTGGTGTGCAAATCTCAAGGTTACCTGTAAGAGTATTGCAGGTTCTTACCTACAAGTGGCACCTCAATACAAACTGTTGACAAGTGACGTTGGCCTTTTCTGAGCAGCTTTAATTGATCGGGGAAAAAGAATGTGAAGAGAAACACAAATAGGTGGTTGGACAGGAGAAAAGCGCTGAAACCTGAAAAGGAAAAATCCTCCTTTACCTTTTCAGAGAGACAGTCTCTTTGACGATCTATACTTCTGTGATGAGCATGCTAACGGTGTGGCATCCCTGAGAAACACTTACATGAAAGGGATCATTAGGTTTCTGCAGCTAATTGATAGAATAACAGCAGACTTTTTCACTTTTCCAGACAAAAAAAAAAGCCTGAAAAAGTGTAAAAGAAAAAAAGGTACTTTTAATCACTGGTAAATATAGATAAATGGAGCAGTGTTTTTCTCTCAATTGTCTGGAGCATGTTTGAGTGAAGATATCACAGAATTAAAAAACCCTAACTGTTCCATGTTTGAATGTAAATACACATATTTTCAAACCTGGTGAAATGACAGCAGCATCTGTGATGGAGAATATATGTTAAATGTTTTATACATGTGGATTGGCCCAGTTCTCAGCATTGTAACATGACGTTAGCCCTGTCTTCTTCCAAGTCCTGGAAAAATCATTGATAAAAAAAAATAGAAAAAGAAAAAGAAACGCCCAACACTAGATTTAAAGCATTTGAGAGATGCATTCCACTCCACAGCTGAAATAACATAGTGCGATCCATAAGGTAGTTTGCTGTGTCAGTCTATTTGGACACTAAATGCCATTGTTTGAATTTAAACTATCCTGAATGATCCCAGAGCAAGAGAAGGTATAAATATTTAATAAAACCCTCTACGTTGAACCACAGCCCACTGGTTGCTCTCAGAGTCTCAGATTGTGAATCCATGAATTATTATATCCTATTTATTTTGTTTGTTTGTTTTTCATTCCTCTCAGTCGATACTTCTTTAGTGTCTGTTTCCACCCTGCTTAATTAGCCTGCATATTAACATTTTACCTTCCTCTCCATGTTTTGCGATTTCACGCCACAGTTGATTGCCATCTGCCCATCCCAACCCTCTATCTCGCCATCGCGTTAAGAACCCCCATATCACGCAGAGTTCTGGGTGTCAACATGAGGGCCTCTGTCACCGTGGAGACATCAGCAGTGTAATCTGCAGGAGGTGCATGTACCTCATCCTAGTTACCGTCACCGGGCTCGGCAGGATATGACACAGGCCCAGCAGGAAGAGCTAGTGATTAAAGCAGGACTGGGTTATGGAAATGCCATTACAACGGGAAATTATCAGAGGTGTTTCATTAGGTTGTTTTTCCAGCATCAGTACACAAGCTGCTGCGACATCACAATAATATATATCTGTCTGTCTGTCTATCTATCTATCTATCACGACAAATAGCATTCCCTCTCTGATGCACACATTTTTCACAAATAAGTCGTTCCATCTCTGTATTGGTCCAGAATATTTACACTGGAAATCAAATTCTGTTGTTGTTTGTGGTGCAGGCATGAATAAAAACATGAGGGTGATATTCCAAGGCAGAATAATGTGCCATTGGCGCCTTTTCCTCTGGAGTTCCATTGCCCTAAAATGAGGCCGGTCAGACAGGGAGTGATGCCGTTCCATGATGGTATTATACGATTGCCACCTTTGCGCACACTTCCCTCAACCTCTCCCGTGCTCACTCTCTCTTCCACTGTGTCCCCCCTGCCTCATTTTAGCCTCACCCCTGTGTCCAAACACTAAAGCTATTGCAATTTTGGATCCGCATCACTGTCATTCTATTATGATGGAAGCATGCAAGCATGCATGCACATGTGCAAAAATCCAAACGTGTGCAGACTAATGCACACATGGCCACACGCTGACATTGTTTCACAATAGCAAAAATCCCCCTGTAAATATATCTACTGTTGGGAAGTGGGTTTTGATATAGAAATATTTCAGCTACAGTGTGCATACAGCTCAGCTGGAAGGAAGTATGGCACACTGTGACTCCGCACATCTATTCTGTAGTGACCTGATTGAACTCATAAAGGAAATCATTTTATTTACAGGTGCACTTTAAATAAATTGTTTGAATAGACTAGTTTTAAAACGAAAAATAACCACTGTTCACTAACCAAATTATCTGTTCACTCTCTTTTGCATGGTGTATCTTTGCTCTCCTGTTGTCCTTGGAACGTGTCAGTAAGTCTTTTATTCGTCCGTAAGCCATCGATATGTCTCCCTGAACATTCAGCATTCCTTTATTCCTGCACTTTGGCCATTATAGTGATTCTAATTCTTATTCGGGCTTTGAATAGGAAGTACATCTGAGGCAGACTGTTCATTTCTCCACGCTGAAGGTTTGTATTGAATGTAACAACTGGCCTACGCAAAGTAATGTTCATCACAGGAACTTGATCCTTGGATGATGGCTGTGTTAAGATGGCAGATAGGGAAAGAAATCCCTCCCAGTGGTGCCTTCAGCTTTGATATGCAGGCCTTCCCCACATACGGCTCCCTCTGTGAGTATTACGCACGTTTGTTTATATATATTTACACACACATTTTTATTAAAAAGAATTATGTCTTGGAAATGTCAAGGATAATTTCCTGGTGGGGAGAGAGAGTAAGACAAGGGGGCGAGGCCTGCAAAAATGGGAGGAATGTGGAGGATTTGAATGTGTGCGTTTGTGTGTGGGAATGAGTCACTTTGTGGGTGCATGTGTGTATTGTAAATATGGACAGTAGCCTGTGTAGGAAAGTGAGAAACACCTTTATTTTTAACACATCTGTGTTATAGGAAGCAGTTGTTCAGATTTGGAATTAGAAAGAGAGCAAAACAGGAAATGGAGTGAATGACAGAGGGAAAGATTTGTAGAAAGAGGATGCACAGTGAAAAAAAATCTTCAGATTTCAGCTAAGGCTGCATTAATTACTTAAAAAATAAGAAACAATATTAATTTATAACAGAAGAAAAAATAATACTAGTATTCCTATAAGTGTATTTTTCTATCAAGGCAGGTCCCGGTAGCACAGAAACAGTTAACTCAGTAAATGTTCTCTCCAGAAACAGTAATGCGGTGAACATGAATCATCAGAACTATATAGAGATGGATGCAGCTGGCATGATAACATCCTCATCCGACAAGTTTTACCACACAGCGATGACAGCAAAAGTTTAGATGCCTCCGAACTGAAAGAGGGGAGAAAAAAAAAAAAAAAAAATGAGCAAGAGGTGAGTTAGATGAAATAGTTGGTATTCAGTCAAAACACAAAAAAGCAACAAATAAAAAACAAAATATCACTGTACTTTGACGTGCACAAACAAACAATAAAGCGCATGTCACTGTTTCATTCGGTGCCCCTGCCTTCCTCTCCTTTCTTCCATCCAATTTACCCTTTTTCTTTCTGTTTGGTGAGACGTTTTTCCCTCCGCTACAAAGCCAATGTCATGTTCAGAGCTTTTCTACATAAGTGTTTCATGTCACTTCTTTTCCCCTAAAACACACTTGCCTATTCTATGTGTTCCAGGTCTTATATTTGGGTTTGAGAATGGATAGGTAACATTAAAGAGCTATCACTTTCTCCCTCTGTCATTCCCCTCCTTCATACTCCATTTGATCTGAAGCCAGATATGGCTTTTAGATGTGAATGTGGACGGACACACACACACACAGAATACCTGAGTGCACAACAACGCACGCACCAGTGCAAACAACGTGCACACGCTCTGTTTGATTGACAGATAAACAGTGTGAGGGAACACACATACACGCACACTCAAACATGTGCAAAAACACACCTTTATCTTGCAAAGGCTTTTATTTTGTGTATTTCCTCCTAGCCAAACATCAAAAGGCGAATACCATCTCACATCACACAGACAAACAACAATATTACAATTCTCGGAGCTCGACAATGCCATTTTAAATGCTCCACCTTGACAACTTGTGGAATGGGTTGCAGGAATGGAGGAAAGAACAAACAGACATAAATACACAACAAATACCACCTACAGCCAATAAAATATGCATGGCAGAGGACGACTACCTTTAAACTGACTACTGTCAGAATTAATAATAAAAAAAGACAGGCTAACAATGATAGTCCTCCACAGGTGTGTCTTCATATTCTTTTCTATCCATGCTCTATTTTTACACTTATGAGTGCGCCTGCACAGTAGAGTGAAGTCAAACTGCATGGTAAAATCACATTATTAGACAAGCTGTAAAAAAAGCAGCAAAGTAAAAAGTATTTGTTTTCATTTTTTCCATATTTTCACACTTTACTGAACTCTTCATTAATGTCTTTTGCATTTAATTTCATAAAGTACAGCATGATATAAATCATTTCAATAACTGCACAGAATTCCGAGACTCCGGCAAACTCTGTGCAAAATGTTCTGAAAGTTAAAATTAATGCACTCAGATTTTTAAGAATGTGCCCCTCAGAGAAAACCTTGATATGTTAGATCCCAATAACTCATCTTTTTCTTTTAGTCCTGCCTTTGTTCCCTCTTTCTGATCTGTAATTGAAAAAGCATTCCATTTTTATTTTCCATCGCTATCCAAAGGCTAAATCCAAAACACCAGCCAAGAGGTTAGCCTGGTCACCTGGCACCCACAGGCACTCTCTCTCCCTCTCTCTCTCTCAATTCGCACACACACACACTTGCACACACTTGCGCACACACACACACTTGCACTCGCATATGCACACACATACACACACCTGGCTGCTGTGCTTCAATAAACTGTAAATTCCTCCTCTGCACCCACCGTACCCGAGCTAACCCTTTAAAAGTCACCCGCCTCCATCTTGTAATGCATGAACACACACACACAGACACACAGACACACACACACACACACACACACACACATACCTACCCACAGTCACACACACAACAGACGAGCCCAAACACACAAAAAAACAATGTGGCTTAGTGGATGGTATCAAATTTAGTGGCCACGGGTATCTGGCTGTGGTCATAAATCTATATCTAACATGTGAGAAAATCTCTACATGAATATCTAGAGACAGAGGGAGAGGGAGACGGAGAGAGAGACAGCAGGATACAGAGAGAGAAACAAAAGAGAAGAAGCAGAAAGCAAAGTGTTGAAGAGAATAGAAGGAGGGCCGCAGACAAATAGAATAAGTAGGAGACACTAGGCTGAGCGAGGTATAGAAAGAAAGAAACAAACAAATACAAGACGGGTAGGAAAACTGAGAAGGAGAGTGGGCAACAAAGCGCAGCGGAGGAAAGAAGGAATAAGTAAGAGATAAAGATACCGGCAGAGGGAGAAACAGTAACAGAAAGATAGACGGAGCAAGAGAGTCACAGACGGAGACTATGACAGTGAGAGATATATGGGCGGAGGGACAAACCGAGAGAGAAGGAGGGCTACAGACAGACAGACAGACAGACAGACAGACAGAGAGAGCGCGAGGCAGATACATGACCCCTCTCTCTCTAACAATGGCTCTTCATGTGGTGCCCAGCTTAGCAGGCGAGCCGCTGGAATCAGGAATGTGGAATGTGGGATTTTAGGCTTGGAAGTGATAGCTACTGTCTGTGTGTAATATTTAGGGTCGACACAGGGAGCCTCTGGCACGCCACGAAACACATGGACAGCACTGCTCTCTCTGCTGCAAGTTGGTTTGTGTGTGTGTGTGTGTATGTAAGAGTGCATATGCATGTGGAAAAAGTACACAGAGCTAAATGTGTGTATGATATTGTAGCTAAAAAAAAAACTGACGAAGAACAACATTAGAGTGGATGTGTCTTCTCATTGAATTTTCTATTCTGCCATATTATTTCTGACAATTTAATAACAGTAATTTTACATGTGGTAGAATAAATATGCAGAACTTTTACACAAGTCAAACGGGAATACAACAGTGTGTTGAAATATTAAATTATGAATATTATTGTGTATGTGAAAATGTATTTGAAATATCAAGCAAGTTTTTTCTTTTTTCTTTTTTCAAATACTTATATAATATCATAAATGTATACTAATTCTATTGTAGTGTAGATGTATTATATTACTATTTATTATAGATGTTGTAGGGTTAAAACGATTGTGTGTGTACCTGCGTTTTAATGTGTCTGGCTAAAATTAGTCTTATTTGAATAACTTTATACACTGTTGGGCCATTTGATTTATAACTGTACATCATATTTTATTTACTCAACGGATGTTTTGCATGAAAATAAGTAAAAAGTACAATATTTGTCAGAGTCAAGAAAGAAAGATGAAAGTACTTTAGAGTAAGCCAGAGTAAATGTACTCAGTTACTTTCTCCCCTGCTCAGTGAGTGTGAATCACAGACAGACACACATGTCCAAACTAAGTTCCACAAATAAAAAAAAGTTGAGTAGACCTTCTTCAGGAGTCGGGTAATCTTCACAAGTCTCCTGCATGAGTAGAAAGTTACAAGTAAACACACACACTGTATGTTGTCGCTCTTTGTCCCTCACTGTCCGTCTCTCTCTTGACATACACACACACACACACACACACACACTGAGAGCTAACATACACACTCTGCTGCTAACACAGGAGACAGTTGTTGCTGGCCGCCCCAATGCCTGTCATGGCTGTCAGGCCAAATCCCATGAATTATGGCTCTTCCAGATGTAAGAGATTTCTAAGCTGCCTCCAACGGCCTGCGGTCTGTGGTGAGAGAGAGAGACAGAGAGAGAGAGAGAGAAACAGAAGGAGAGAGAGGGAGAGATTTGGGTTTATGCAGTGTCATCCAAAAATCCATCTTCCTTTCTCTATCCCTCATCTTTATTATGTTTCTGTATTCGATCTGCAGAAAAACCATCATTACTTCCAATTACCTTTGGACAGAAATATTATTTTTCATATCACACATTTTAAATATCTCATGAACATGTGACTTACATCTTTTGAGAAAGAGGGACTGTGTAGCACCGGCATATTTTTTTTTCTTCTTTTACGGAAATGGAAATCAGATATTTTTTGGAGAAATACATTTTTCCATCTGAACAGTGGTGTTTTCAGACACATTCTTTATTTTCCATTTCTGTGTTTTACCAGTTGTGTCTGGATGTAAAATTAAAGTACAATAACAGCATTTATTCATCATTTATTATCACGTTGATTGTCAGAAAAAGAAAAGTGTACATTTCATCAAAACCATCAGTTGCTGCATCAGTATTGACACATGGATCATTTTGTCTCACCAGTGCATTAGTTTAATTTCCCCCGTACTCACGTCAACACTTAAAATTCACCTCCCATCGTTCTTTTACTTCGTTCAGTCTACTCTCACTCTTTCTCTCATTAGTACTTCGTAACCAGACAGTTTATTTGAAATTATGAAAGCATTACACTCTCTGATGTAGCAGTTTAAAAATCAATAGCTGAAACCCTAGCCGCCTCACTTAAGCCCTCTCCTATGGCAAAGGGGATGTCTCTTTCTCCCTCTCTCTTAAATGGTAATTTCATTTGCAGTCACTAAGACCTCACCGATAATTACCAATGCCCTGAGAGAGAGAAAGGCGAGTGAAGGGAGAGGAGAGAGATGGAAGACAGAAGAGGGAAAGAGGAGAGATGGATTAAGAAAGGAGAGTGAATGCCAGTCATTAGAAAAGCTTTCCTCACTACCTCCTTTGATCAGAGTTAAGAACACATTGCCTTCGCTCTATCGCTCCCTGACACCAACCTCTGAAAAGAAAAGATGGAGCACAGGTGGGGGCGAAAAAAAGGTGAGCGAGGAAGAGACCGACAAAAAATGATCCCTGAAGTCTTAAATAACAGGCCTTAATTTTGACATTGAACCCTCCCTGTTCTTGGGTTACACTGGGGCCGTCCATTTTCAGAGAGCTCCACCATCCACCCCCCACCCCTTCTTCATCTCTCAAATGAACTAATCAGAAAGAGGAATATGAAGTGTCCTGCAGGATCCATTTCTCTGGAAGCATATGGCAATGATTGATGGGGGACAACTTTGACTTTCCCAGGTCATCCTCCTTGCACACATCTGGGAGCATGCAATAATTTTCTTAATTTTAGACCCCATCCCTTCCTCCTGCATCGTCTTTTTCTATCTTTTTTTATTTTTTTCAAAGAACTTCAATTTCACTTTGGTAAGAAAGGAGCCTCGTAGAGCTTATCCCTCCTCTCCGCCCCCCCTCTCTCTTGCTCTCCCTCACTTTCTCAAGGCTAACGCAACCAGTCATTTTGGCTGAAATAAAGGTACCGTAGTGGTTGCCAGATGTTTATAAGGACTGTTGGGGCAATCCCCTTGTTTTTTTATGGCTCCCATGATTTTTCTTTCTTGCTTAAAAAAGCCTTAAGAAGTACTTATGTCATATAGCTTTGGTAACTGGATTTACCATATGTGTAATGCTAGTTGATATATCATCATGACAAATACTGTAAAAGAGCCACAAGGAATATGAGTTACCTGTGTTTATTGCTTTTGAATGGATTTCAGTCTGAAGGCGGCTTTTTTTTTTTTTTTTTTACAAAACGCTGCACATCCTGAGATTTATGCACATCCTCTTCAGACAAAGGAAAAGGAAACAAAAAAGAATGAAAAAGAAAAGACATTTCTGTTTTGTTGCTGTTTTGCTCGGTTGCTCCATTAATTCACGGCTAAATGAAAATACAACGTAATTGAAAAAGTTCCTAAGAAAACGATCAGAATTTGAAAATTATCGAAGCCGTTTGAAATTCCAGGAACTTTTCAACATGTTAGGAGACAGAGAGGAAGAGGGAGGGAGAGAGAGAGAGGAAGAGAAAGACAGCCATCTCAAACCTCCCCGACAGCAACTGGGCCTTGTTAGCTGTGCATTGAAATCAGCTTTGACTCTGGGTTTACAATAACAGAGAGGAACTTCGACCACTAAATGCTTTCGGGAAACCCACTCACCCTCCTTCTGCCATGTGATGATCCCACCTCTGAAATATTCAGCACCATTAACATTCCGATGGGTATCATCCCCCTTTCAGACACAATTCGCTTTGCTCCTCAGACCTGTGGGCCAAAGCAGGGAGAGGCCCGGAGCAGATGCTATCTGCTCTCATTCTTCACAAGATGTCTTCTCCTCCAAACGCACACTTATAGGTGTTATATATTTAGTGCAGAGGAAACAGTACGCTGACCAGTGACAGGATGTTTTTTTTTTGTTTTTTCTTTTAAAGCTCTGAATAAATCAATCCAGTGACATTTACACATTTAAAAAATATATTTCTTACAGCATATGTCTTTATTTAAATCTGTATGATTTGAATTTCCATATCTCATCAAGGAGATTACCATTTAATTTAATTCCATGTAGTTTACTTCAGTTTGTTTTAATTCTCCTGTTATATCTGCATCAGTGTGATTGGCCAATAACGCATAAATTTGTCGGATCTTAATTGCCAATGATGTGACTGTGGGTAAATTGCTTTGCCAATCAAACCCTGTGTTCTCTCCTTTGCTGCTTTCATGTTCTCAAGCCTCACAGCTGAACGATGCAAGATCAGCAAGGTGTCTGTGTAGTGTGTGTGTGTGTGTGTGTGTTCTGTCTTTAATCATGTGTGATCATGTGAGAGACGCAGCACTACACTTTGAGCACAATTAGCCAGGCATTTAGGCGTCTTAATTGGTGACATTCGATCTCCGGCGCTTGCTGATGAACCACTTAGCAGCAGAGTTATGGATTAGCACCTGACAAAGCTCTCTCTTCTCAGATGTAACTACCAGGTCAGGAATTAGTGCTCTTAACACGGCCTTACAAATGAAGACAGCACTATCGACTGGCACGGGGGAAACTACTTTCTCTTCCAGTTTGCTTTTGAATCCAGCCTCCTCTTGAAGTCTCACTCTCGTCCTCTCTTCTTATCAACCTAGAACAAGCTCTGCTTTAAATTCTTCACTTCGTTTTTTTCCTCTGTTGCCATGTTGGCAGCTGGCCACCCAATTTTGGTTGTGACAGTATTTGGCGTTTTTGTTGTCATGGTGGTGAAGCTGTGTCAGTTGTCTGGGCAACATGCATCGGGGCTCATGGGAGCCTCATAAATGTCATGTAACAAACGGAACCGCTCGGGAGAGCAGGAAGTCCTTGCCAAAAAGAAGACAGATAGAGCGCCACTGGTGTTGGGGATGCCATGTTGCATTAAATCATGTTTGCACACGCTAACACAGACGCACACGTGCACACTTGTACAGATGTACATGCAGCCATGCATACACATGCACTGACACTTGAGAACATTCATGCTTGTAAACAGGTTGCTCTGCATGCAGCAACAAAAACAAAAACTCCTCCTCCTCCTGCTCCTGTTCCTCTACCCTTTTATGCTTGCTCTCCTCTTTTAATCTTACTCCTGTTCAAGGACCCAGTTCAGCAGCACCCACCCCACCCTCTTGTAGGTGTGTCACATTTTTACCACACTTTCTCCTCCCCAGGTCACTGTCATGTGCTTGGACCTACTGAGCAGAGAGCCTTTAAGCGGGAGAGACAGCACTTGTCCGTTAGATTAACGTGTCCCCGACGTCACATGCCTTCGCCTGCACACGTCACCACTTGTCTGGAGGTGCCTGTCGAGGTTCATTAGAAAATGCCAAGATTTTAACGAACAGAGATATTTTGTCAAAAGGTAGACAAAAAAATCTCTTGGATTCAACGTGGTGTGTTTTCACTGTATATGGGAAAACATATTGGATGTGATCTTGTCCATTGTGGTGTCTAAACGCGGGTATGAAATAGTTTTACATTTTTTTTGGAATGAAAGTACCTTTTTTTTCTCAGATCAGTAATAAATATTCCTGACCCCACGCCATTATTATTCAACATAAAACACATATTCTAACCAACAAAGCAACTCCATGCCGAGGCAAGGGCCAGTCGGCATTTCAAACGCCCCTGAGATTCCAGATATTCTAATACCGTGGGACCTCCTCTCATATTTATTGTGGGAATCAGAATTTATGATGAGTAAATTGGGCTTCTTCATCTGTGTGCCGGGGGGTTGCAACATGCGGCCGAGATGGCTTGACTTATTGATTACAGGGAGCAGTATGCCCCATTTCAAAGGGAAGGAGAGCCCCCGCCACGCAACTTCTGAGAATTAATTTGCCCGGCATGGGCCTTCATGAGAAACACATGTCTGTACACACACACACAGAAACACAAGCATAGACACAAACAGGCACACAAAAAAACCAAAGCCTGCAGGTAAAAGAATCACACTCCAAAAAAAAAAAAAAAAAAAAAAAAACCTACACAGGCATGCAGCCCCCTCCAACCAAACCCCCACCCCACCAAACACACACACACTATAGATAGATATATACAAAGATTGTGATCACACTTGCATAAACACACTCAAGCATCGCAAACATCCTCCCCTACCTGAAAACAAATTACACCAAGAACGATGAACCTTTCTGTTCTTTAAAAAAAAAAAAAAAAAGTTTTTCACTTATTTTTCCTAAAACCATAGTTTATTTGTAGCTTATGTGTGGCATTCACTTTAAAAGCTGCGCTAATGGTGTTTCTGTCTTTCAAAAATGTTTGAAATCTCTTCTGTTCATTATTACCAATTTCACATTTTGGGGCATTGTTTTATGGGAAATACCGAATAAAAAGGAGGACAAAAGAAGAAATGCGTATCCTGTGACTGAAAAGCATATTTTGAAATATTTTTTTCAGCCATTAAACCTTTTGCACAAAGCAACATTCAGTCACACTAACTGTAACTGTACTGGAAACAAAAAACTGCCTCAGACGTAGTCCCGTCCAAAGTGTTTCTCCAGATCAAGCCCCAGCTGAACTATCAGTGGTTCATCCCTGGCATTGTCCACTGGATCGCCCTCCGCACTCAGACACCAGCTCCTATTTCACCAGCAGCACCCGCGCTAATTTATCATCATGGTCATGACAGACAACACATCTGTGTGAACGGATTGAGTGAGTAAAGGAGGGAAGTGAAGGAGGGACAACAGCGGGGTGGTGGGCAGCGGAGGGAGGGGGGTTGGAAGTAGGAGGAAATGTGGTAGCAAGGAAGATTTGGATCGCACAATTGGCAAGGCTTTTTAAGGGTCATATTTTGTTTGAAGGGCCCCATCCTACCCTTCGCTCGACCTCTCTCTATCCCTCCTGCCTCCTCCCTTGTAGCACGCTGTCAGCTAACCCCCTCGGCAACTGGACAGCTCATTGTCTTGGGCTATCTTATGTTACAGCCCATATACTGCAGGTGTGATATGGAAAAGCATTAAAGAGCTTAAGGAGTGAATTGAGAGTGTGGACCTGCAGAGGTTTACGTCGCCATATAAAACTGCAGCTTCTCAGGCTACGAAAGGGCACGTCCATGACAACTGGCTTCTTGACGACGGGTCCCTCATGAAACATTCTTTTTTAAATATTTATCGGCTGACTGACACCACTGCGTTTGCCGGCGTGGCCCGAGCTGAGCCGGCGTTCTAGTGATGAGCTTGATGGGCAGATAGGTGGAACTGCTGGACGGACAGCAGATGGGAAGACACTCACTTTACGCACATGTCTCATGTTCACATGTGCTGCGCTCATATTCATACAGTATTTGTGTGTGGTTGTGCATACATGCATACATACAGTACACGTCGAGACGGCAGGTGTGTGCATACATGCGTTTTCATGTGTGTGTTCAAGCAAGCATATCTGTTTACTTTTGCTCTCCAAAACCCACTCACATTTGAATGCAGGAGACAGGACACATCTCCCTGCTCTCTGAGCCGCTAGACAGCTCAGTCAGAATATTTTAGAGTACACACACATCATACACCACAACCACCACCCCCATACACACACACATACACACGCCTCCCTGGGGTACCCCATATGTGGCACCTGGGGAGTGCAAAATGGAACTTTTTAAAAGCCAAAAACACTTCTCCTGAACAAACTAGTCTCGCTTAATAATACCACGCCCGTGTTTCTCTCTTCTCTCCTGCGACAGGCCATCATTATCTACAAGGGGTGGGTGTTTCGGCTGCTTTTTAGGGAAAGGTTGTGGTTGTTGTTTTGGTATCTGAAAGCCTCG